>JABFPN010001135.1:0-32727 GCA_022817305.1 Leptoteleia sp. ZL-2020
GAATAAAATTATACTCCCGTGTCCATAGAATAGCGCTCTGGTCCGTAGATCATAAAATATAAATTAATTAAATTTTTATTACAAAAGACACTAACTCCGTGATAGCAGACTTGATACATCACCTTAAATAATTAAATTTTGATTATAAAAGACACTAACTCCGTGACAGCAGGCCTTAAACATCACCTTAATTAAATATTCCTTATCAAGCATACAAAGTACTTTGCTATTAACAAAGAAAGGTAAAAATTACTGTGTATGATCAAAAATCATTTAATGTCTTAAGAATTGGAACAAAATTAAGAATTATATTTAACTGCAGACTATTTATTTGCACGTATAAAAAGTATTACAATATAAAATGCTATTCACGCGTCATAATATAAATCTAAAATTATAATCTAATATCGGTTTCTTTAATCCTTAGTTTTCGTAGCACTCCTTTCTTCCATTTTGTCGTCATTATTGGATTTCAATGATTCGGTTGCTCTTTTTTGTAAGTTAGTTGATTTCGAAGCAATTTCCGCCAAATTACTGAATTGCTCACTTTGATTCAGCTCGGTTTGCTTTTGAAATTTTTCGACATTTTGCTCATTTTCAACATGATCACCCCGTTTATTTATAACTTTTGATTTGTCTGCCATTGGAGCAATCTTGGTAGCTGGTTCAGTATTCCTTTTGATATATTGATTACTGTTGTATGGATAATTTGGGAATGCTTCTTGGTATGTCATTGGATTTTGATTAGTTGGCGTATTTAATCCATAATACTGATTAGGGGTTGGCTGCGAATACGCTGAGTAATGGAACTGATCTGGATTTGCGCGTCTCTCTGTTCTAGGCTTGGATTCCTATAAAAATTATTATGTTCTACAAATTTATGGAAATAATTTACGCATTATTTTAACGTTACAAATAATACAAATAACTTTTAACGTACAAAAAACTTTCAACTGAGCAACATATTTTGTGCACCTATTATATATAATCCTTTTTTAAAAAATCAGCTCAACGTGAATTTGCAGTTGTTAGATGAAATGTGCGCGCATTCGCGACAAATTTAAATGTGAATAGAAAATGAATTATTTGTATAAATGGAAATTTAAGCAAAAAACTTTAATAAATTAAAGAATTGTACTTATGAACAAAAATATTTAAAGGCAGCATGCCTGAATGCAACATTTATTCTAGTCTAATAAATTTGTTAATATTGAAATTCAAAACTTATGTCGTAAAACGTATGTATGTTAGTCAAACATAAACGTTATTATGATTTATGTTTTTCTGAAATTAATAACGAAAGCATATATTTTCATAATTTGTAAGTAAGTAATTATCTAATTAGTGTTTTATTATTTATTATTTAAATATTATCTCACCGAAGAAGTTTGTCCTTTATTGTCTGTGTTCGATTCCAAATCTCTGTTGCATCTAGTAGATGTTGTTAAACGTGCAAGTTGTGGATCTGCCACTCTGACATAAGTTGGCGTTTGTGGAACAGCAACAGGAAGTTCGTTGCTACGTAAATGTCTATCGGAGTTGCAAGTACAAACGCTGCCCTGAGGTATGGAATCGGAAGGCAAACCCGAAATCACTGGCAGAGAAGCTGAAGGTGCAGTTGAATGTGGATTCATAATATAAATTTGATTATGAGGTTGAGTTGGGAGCACTACTTGTTGATTACGAGATTTTGCTGGGATAATTATTTGCTGACCTTGCATTTTTGCTGGAAGGTACGTAGATGGTACTTGTTTATATAATTGGACTGATGGAAGAGATACTTGGGCAGGTACGACAGAAGGTAAAGAAGATAAAGCAGGAACATATTGAGGACTTGAGGGTTGGGCAAATGGAGCTGACTGGGCAATTGGAACTGGCTGGGAAATTGGGTTAGACTGGGCAATAACGCGGTATTGTGGAACAGGTTGTGCAGGTGCTTGGTGAGTCAGTTGGGGTGAGTATTGTTGAATGTGAACTGGGGCATGCTGTGACGATGGCGAAACTGCTGACGGATTAACTATTATTTGTGCAGGTTTTTGAGCGGTAATTGGGGGCACCCCAAATGTTCGGTATACAGGATGGGAATGAGTCAAAATTGGAGCTGCATTAGGAACTACTTCCACTACAGGAACCAGGGATTTTTGTTGTACTGGTAAAGTTTGATGGTAATGTGGCTCAGATTCAGGGACAGAGAATACTACTATCGGAGAAAGATTTGATATGCCAGACTCTGGTAGAACACCAGGGTACACAAGTTCGTTGTCATCGCACGGCTCATTCAACCGACTAGGATTTTCAGCGTTTTCCACATTCGCAAAGAAATTTCCGATTGCATCTTCCGGTGATTGGCCAGTCATCAGATTGTCGCTTAACTAATAATAAAGAACGTTTTCTGCTTAAGTAACTATTTAGCTTGATACAGTAATGAAAAGTATCCAAAGCAAAAATCACGACATATATGTCATATATGATTTGCACCACATATTTGGCAAACGTATGTGTCACGTATATAAATGTTTACATACGAATAATTCAAAGATATGCTATTATGCCAAACCATATAAGGAAATTATAAGATGCATATATGGCCTTTTTTATTATATCAATTATTGCCATATATATCGACCATATAAGGCCATATATGGATTAATGAAAAACATATATGTCCGTATATGAATTTTTTATTTCCTTATATGAAATCGTTAAAACATATACGGACCATATATAGACCATATATGTTTTATTTTTACTAGAGTGCATGTATCACTTATAGTATTTATAAAATAGTGCCTTCTCACCTGCTTATTACTCGGTATTTCACAACAATACGCTTTGGAAAGAGCTTTTTTCGCCCTATCAGCATCCTGTGAATCTGATTCTGCTTCCAAAAGGGCAAGGTGGTCATGTTCTTCGAGTGTTTCACTTTCGGATTTCAAATCTTGTTTAGTGATTGGTGTAGATGATGTTAAAACTAAAGTACTACAGATCACTATCGCGCAATTCACTGCAAAATGTTTCATCTTTGATCTTGATTCAAGTCTACTGTAATGAGTATATTGATAATTAATCCATTCAAAGACGACTGATGCTTGTTCAATGGCGGTGCTCGCTTTTAAGAGAGCTTTACAGTGTCTGCAATGCCTTTGCTGACGTACATTAATGCAAATATCGCAAAACAGTACTGTCGTAATATATGTTACTTAATAAATTCTGCTTACATACGATTATCTGAAATGTCCCAATTATTTAATATATGTGTCTTTTATTATTCTTTATTTCTTCTTAATACTTAATAATCATACAACAACAAATATAAATGTGTGTGTGTGTGTGTATACGACATATATATAGAAATATTACACTCACAAATCTCTCTAAAAATAATAGAATATTTCACACCATTTTCTGTGCATCATATGGACAAATTGAAATTCGATTTATAATAAGAATACATTTTCCTTGCCAAGTATTGTTTTATACAAAGCATAATTCTATTAATATTAAATGGAACTGGATTAGAGGAAAGAATAAGAACAGTTTTAGTTTAAACATATTAACTGAATATTACAAATTTAATCAAATAATGGCATTCGTGAATGAATCATATGTACAAGCCTCCAACACAGATGACTTGTGTTATCTGCGTTATGTTTAAGTTAATTGTTCGTTTATGCTTGTGTGTATGTTCATGCGTTTTCTGCGTTCTTATTAATAGGTTTAGGTAGATCATAATAATAATTGTTTGTGACTGATAAATGAAAGTCTGACAATACGAAACCATACTGTATGACAGTTTTATCAATAAATCAGAGGTAGGACCATGTTTCGATAAAGTATAGTAATTTTGTATGGAAAATATAACATTATTTCACTCTACACTGTTTTCTCAGTGTACTTGTAGACACAAATAGAAATAGTCCTACATAGACATATAAGACTTTTTTGATAGGGATCGAACGGCGTCTTCTCATATGTGAACAACTGTTTTAACGACAGAATAAGAAAGGATTTTTGCATCGTATTGAGGCAGGTGATGAAAAAATTAATTACATTATGATAATCCTAAGTGTAGAAAATTGTGGGCTAAACCTAATTAGCATCAACATCGACGACAAAAGCCAAGCATCCAACTTTTGCTCTTAATTTGGTCGTATTAGCTGGTTGTAATTTATTATGAACTAATAAAACTAAACAAAACCATCACGAGAAATTGCTATAGATTACAATTGATATGTTTTATTAATAATTTATTTTATTTGCAAAATGACACACATATTTAATTAAAAAAAAAATGAATATTTGTTTCAACCATACACTTATAGGGACTGTACATAACTTCATTATGACAACGAAAACTACTTCCACGTCAGTGTATTGAGAAACAGATTTTTTTTGAGAATTAGAGTAATTTGTATGGCGATTCAGCCATACGTATATGAAATTCAAGGAATTCGGTAGGTTAGTTTTCATAAAATTGACTCACATAAATTTATATCGTTTCAATAATTATAATTTCTAATTATGTCAATGTCTGCCCTATTAAAAATGACATATTAATACATATTGAAAACGTATTTGGGGATATGTTTTTGGGCGGTTATTGTCTCCGCATTTGGATGTTTTAATATGTATTATATGTCATTTTTAATAGGGTGCCAAGCAACATGTCTAATATAAACAGAAATTTAATAGTTCACTTTATATGGTTTTTATGGATGTGAAACATATATTTCGAGGACCTCAAAGGATATGTGTAGTATATTTTGAGCACCTTCTGAGAATTCGGGTATATCTTCAAAATAGTTGTATATGAAATCGTCATTATAAGGACACTAAATTTTATGTTTATTTGTACTAAGTAAAGCAGTTTTATTAATAGAATAGTTTTTTTTTTAATTTCATTATATAAATTAATTGTATAAACATACACATTTTAAAAAAAATATTACGTCAAAGAAATCAGAATTTATTATTTTTTTTCTAAATATTTATGAATTATAAGAATCATATTACAACTGCATCATAAGCAATTACATTGCACATTGCAACAGCAGACTTATTCAACGCATTTTTAACATACATTTTATTTAAATGTAAACTATTTTGTCGATTGATTCATTAACTTTAATTCAAAGTAGACTAAATGTACAAAAATTGAATGTAATGAGAATCATTATTTTAATAAATTATATTGATTCTATAACTAAAATTTATTTTAGAACGGAGTTAATTAAGTAAAATTTACAAAAAAATAAAGTAACTGAAGTACATTTGGAATAAAATATTATATTAATACTTAAATGTATTAAAAATAAGAATTTGAATAAATGCTAAATACAGAAGATAGTTTAATAAAATAAAATAACATCGTAGACAATCCAGCAAAGAAAATAAAGCATTCATATATGAAGTATATCAATCGCACATTGAGAAAAAAGTTATATGGTTAATTTTCGTGATTACTAGAATTCTGGTTGAATTAACCATATTATAGGCATTTTAACCAAAAATTAGGTAACTGAAATTAAAATTTCATAGTAATCACGAAAGTTAACTATGCATATACTTAATATTGCTATAATTTTTTCTAAGTGTACACAATATAAAACAATCTACCCTAATAGCAACAAATATATTAAAATATTTACGGAAAAAATTTAAAAAATATTAAAATGTTCGCCATCCAAATGCATAATATTCATGTTATATTCTATTCATATTTCAAAACTTTTATAAAATTTTACAAAAATATAATCGTGCGGACATTTCAACATTTAGAAAACATTTTGATATCTTAAAAAAATTGTGATAAAAAATCATATAAATGTTATACGCTAACAAGGTAATGGCCGAGTAATCGTAGGCAGTGATGCCAGATTCGGCTCCGGGGCTCCTACTTGAAACTAGCTATGAAACGTCCATCAACGTTACAAACAAGTTCTCTCCCTGTCTTATATATTGTCGGTCTAACCAATCGAGAGCTGTCATGTATAAGGAGAATTGAAATTTCGATTTGTAAGACTTTGGATGCTTACGGGAGCGCCTGATTCCGCGATTGATTCCGGAATCTTGTGTTCTAAAACATAAGTTGATGTTTCCAATATTTCACGTTTATTAACTTAAACCAACTTATCTATTATTTTAAGTCAGGAGAACGCACCACTTGGTCAACAATATTGTTTGAAAGCAGATAAATCATTGAATAAAAAAAATCCGTCTTCATTAATATGAAACTACATGAGTTTTAGAACACATGATTCCGGAATCAATCGCGGAATCAGGCGCTCCCGTAAGCATCCTTTATAATGAATGAAAATTTTTTTGTAAAAATAAAGAAACTAGCAAAACGAAATGTCATAAAATATGCAAATGGAAATAAAAAAAAATAGAATATAAATTTAAGTTACTTAAGTGATATTTCCATCGAATGTACTATGAGTAATTGTTCATAGAGCAGTAGCTAGCGAATCTGTCATTAAATAAGAAATTACGTCAGGGTTTCGATAATCGGTTATATCAATATCTTTTTTTTATTTTTATTCATATATAAATAGTAAATAGTATATTATGCACTAAGGGAGGGAAGTACGATTTTGCTCCTGCATGTGAATTTGCTGTTCGAGACGTAACCGAGGGCTGCCTTCTAGCTCGAGAGCTGCTAGGAGTGCAGGGGGCGAACCCTATAAAAAATCCCTCCGCAGGATTCTCCGGAGGGTCCTTCGCCTCAAATACGCCCCCAAAATCCTCCGGAGATTGACTGTTCCCTATATCAGTTCCTATATAAATTTATAATAGGAAATAAAATCAATTTTACTTACGCGGAGAAAAATTTTGAAAAATTTGACATTTTTCGTTGTAGTTTAAGGACATGTGGACAATGTTACAAAAAGCACAATAATATAAAATTGTACAATGTATTCATAATTTGTAAAAAATTGGATTGAATTCTAAAAAATTAAGTGAAAAATCATTATATTTACGAATTTTATATATACATTTTATATTTTTTTTTGTACTTTTGTACACCCAGCGTCTGTGAATCGTCCAATAACTAGATGACATTTGAACGCTACCTTCTGTAATGTAATGTAAGTATACGAGTTCAAATGTCATCTAATTATTGGACGATTCACAGACGCTGGGTGTACATGTGTTCTTCATGTCCTCAAAATACAAAAAAAATATTTCAAATATTTTTCTCGCTGTGTATATAGTTTAATGAAAATAATTTCAACTATAATATGAAAACAAGTACTTTTATTACTGCAAAATAGTTGTACATGAAATTCATGTGTATATATATATATATTTGTCAAACGGCAGTTTTGAGACCAAATCGCCATTTTTTTGTCTTGTTTACTGGCAGTTTTGAGGACTGTCCCCAAAGTCACATCGTGAAATAACAGCAGTTCTGAGGACGCTTCCTAATTTTACGTTCCTGGGGCCCGGCAATGTTAGTTTTGTTAATTTTTTAAAAAACTTGCAAAAGTGAGTTTAATTAGTTTTTAAAATTTTATAACATAGTTTAAATATTCAATTTTAAATTTCCCTCCATAATTTCAAAAGTTACTTTCAAAATTTGAATATCCAACACGTACCTAGTCTCCCAAATAGGGCGTGTCCCCAAAACCACCACTTGACATGTCTATATATATACACACACAATATACGGTTAATATGTATACTAAACATATATTTTTATTTGTTTCATTCTGAAATTTACATTAAATTACAGCACATATACAAATTATTTCGCTAATATAATTCATCATTCTGTTTGTCATTGAAACAACAGTTTGTAGAAGGTACTTTGTTTGCCAAATCTAATGAAACAATTTAAATGAGCATTCGAGTCATAATTAGATTGCTTAATTATCAGAAAAGAATTAAACTTTTGAGTTGCAAAAATCTATTTAGTCATAATAGTACACTCGACTTCCACACATGTGCTATTCATTTATTTTCTCTTTCACACACTTGCTTCTTTTTCTTCCATACATATGCTGCAATTTGACCAATTAGAAAAATGCACAAAATCCGCCAAATTTGAATAAGATTTAAAATAATGAAATCACATACTGCAGTTGCACAGTAACTTTCTGCGCTGGAAAAGCAAATGTGTGGAAGTTTCCGGTCCTAAGAAAGGCAAATGTGTGGAAGTCAAGTGTAGTATAAAAAATTAACATTTATTAAAAATCATTAAATAGAATAGTTGACGTAATTTATATATTAACGTATAAAATGTGTACTGCATAAAGTCAACGCAGATCATTATTGTTTGTAAAATACATTTTGTAAATATATACTATACAATGTTGGTTATTCCTTTGTATAGTTTTTACACAAAAATTTAATGTAAACCACTCTTTGTTTCATTATAAATTCATAAATGTTAGTTACAATTGTGCTTCGTATTTGTCATTAAATTTGATTTCAACTTGAAATTATCGGTTTGCTACATTAATTAGATAATTAATGATAATAGATTTGTCTTTGTCTCGCTTATTAACACTTAATTATGCAAAAGCATTTTGTAAATCCATACATTTTTATATATGATAAACATTTTCTTCCGCCTGCGCGTTTCTGTTTACGAGTCTTTTGGTATCACAGAATTGGAATTCTCAGAGGAAAATAAGGACAAGTGAAAGTCTAGCCTAAAAGCGTTTATACATTTTCCCTTAAAACATTGCTTTTTTCTTTCGAAATTTCGTCTAAAGTATCTCCATGTTCACGAGATCTTTCAGTCTCTTTAATAATATTGTCTAATTTTACATTATTATTAACAGTTATCTTCGCTTTTTTTAAAATATTCGATTTCTTTATTTCACTCTGATCTTCCTTCCCATTGTCATTTATCTTTCTACGTTGTACCAATTTCTTTAATGCTTCGTTAAATTGAATTAAAGTTTCTGTGATTGGTCTATCCATATAATTTTTTTCAATGCCTTTGATAACTTCGTCTTCTTCCGATGTTAATTCTTCCATCAGATACTTAAATTGATCAATAATTTCCTTAAGACTTTCTTTGGCATTGGAATCAGAAGATACCTTTTCGTCACTAATCTCCGAACTCTTTCTGCTTTCAATTTTATCTTTTTCAAAGTCTTTCTCGAATTCATTGAATTGGCTAATAATGTTTTTTATACTATTTCTTACGCGACTGTTCAAATCTTTTTCCTTCGAGTTATCTGTTGTTCTTTTCGGCATATTTTGCGTAATAGAATGCTCCATGCTTTCAGTGTTTACCTTCTTTGTTATTGGAATGTCTTTTTTTGCTTTAATTTCTAACTGCGTATCATTCTTCTTTAGTCGGATCTCTCCTATTTTCTCTTGGATTAATTTTTTAACTGATTCTTTAATACTTTCTTTCGATTTCTGTTTTTGTTCTATTATTTTATACAAAGGTTCCTCATCAAACTTTTTCTTTACTGCTGAAACAACCTTTGCATTACTTATAGAGGTATCTACATTATAATTATTATTAACATTATCTTTATGAAAAAGAATATCTTCTACTGATGTTTCACTCTGTTGAATATTCTCGTTACTTTTAATAATATCGCATTCATTGTCATCGAAAGTTTCATCAAAATCGAGTTCTTTCATTTCTTCAGATAATTCACCGGTATTTTGTAGATCTGATTTTAATGCAGGTATGGTTAGAGAAATTTCATCTCTGTTATTTGCGGAGTTATTTTCTATCGGTTTTCCAATTTTTTCTAATGACTCAACTATTTGATCAACAATAGGTTCTATTTCTTGAGAAGTATCTGGTACGGATTCTCTGACTAATGATGATGCTTCGATTATTAATTTATTCTCTGGATCTTTTTTTATTACCGTATAGAAAGGTACATCCGATTTTCTCTTCATCACAAATATTGCTGGTTTAGTCTTTATTCTAATCGGAGGTATTATATTATAATTTAATGTTGTATGAGAAAATCCATCAACCATATCCAATATATCATGAGTTTTTAAATAAGGTTTAATATTTGGAGAATATTTACTTTTGGCCTCTATTAAAAGATGCGTGAACTTCAACATTTCGTGATCCTCAAATGTTAAATTTTCTTTTTTGGAATACCTACGTGATTAATAATAGTAATTAAAATATTGGAATATGTTTTTTTTTCTATTGATATATAAATTTACTTACCTCCAATGTGAATTAATTTGAGTAAATCTTGATACTCCCGTTTGGGCACTTAAATTATCGATATGAATAAATGCAGTAAGATCCTTTTCAATACGATGTAATCTAGTTATCGCAACTCCACCTGGATAATTAGATCTTGCAACACATAAAAGAAATAAAGAAAATAATGTGTTCAGTATTAAGTGTCCGATGATTCCTAATGCCAAAATATTGTACCACTTTGACTTGTTTCGATTTTCCCATCTACAATAGTAATGTGAATGTTACACTCGGATTTTGAATTGATGAAATAAAGTTACGATCACATATACACGGAGAGAAAAGATTAAGAAAAATGACTAAGATTGTAAACTGGGTTTATACTTGCCCAACTATCATTTTTATAATAATTTCCGATTCTATTTTCGAAAAGGTCATACAAAAATTACTATTTAAGCTTTGTAATTGAATGACTGCTAAAAATAATTAGTGCCGGGAACATTATAAGAATTTAATTATATATCCTGTTTATTGATAAAAGCTATTAATTTGTTTTAACATTTATGTATTTGTTTTCATTTTATTGTTCTCCGTGTATATATAGACTCGTGAACCGTATATTTCGGGAACACGCCCTCAATTTCATCCACAAATTACACTCCCTGAAATTCACATTATGTTGTAATACTTTCAATTTTGGTGGAAAACTTAAAATTGACCAATGGAAAATTCCCAACGAGAGAGCTACGCCCACGTGCCATCTATTTTTTTAAAATCTAACTAAACTAACAATACTGGGGCCAAAGCCATGTTGATCAGGAGGGGAATTAGGTTTCTAGATGAAATCAAAGTCAGAAAGTCTGTTTAAAATCACATCGATGTGAATCCAGTAACAAATTAAAAACATTTAATAATCGGATCAAAATTAAATATTAATAAACGCCTTGAGACAGGTTTCTTGGTTATGAATTTTTTAAATATTTATATAATTTTTATCTGAAATTCACAAGATTTCAATTTAATATTTAATTGACTTCGATTTAACCTTGAATAGACTTTCAATAGATTTTAATTTGTTTAAGCTTTGAGTTTTTTCTCTGACTTTGATCTTACTTTGATTTGATTTAGATTGGATCTAGAAATGTAATTCCACTTCAGCAGCGTCCTCAAGATGACTGTATCATATGTAACTATTTTGAGGACATCCTCGAAATCGCAAAAAGTCCTAAAAATGTGTAACACATATCTTTTCGGGTCCTCGAAATATACGCTTCACATCCATATTACTTACATACGATGACAAGTAGCTGCTACTGCAACATTTAATAATGGAAAAATATAAATTATAAATCGTAGTTCTTTATGTGGTAAGAATGAAAATAGTATAATAAAAGTAAGAGCAGGTACTGTCAAGGCTCGCACTCGAGCATCCCAAAACATGCCTAATGGTATGAGCAAATAGGATAAACCTAATCCTCGTGGTAAAGCTGAATAAAAGTACCACCAAAATGGAGATGTCTGTTTACGAAAGTTAAGGATTTAAATGAAAAGATTGAAAGAATCATAAATAACATGAACAGAAAATCACTTAATTTATTCAAAGTTTTATATTTAAAATAAACGAAATTTTGTAAAGGATACACCCCATTCACTACTTTTATTGAGAATTGCATTGAAATAGAAGACTTCACCTTCTGGCCATACAATTCTTTTCCAAAAAATTGAATCCACTATAACTGTCAATGATAAAAAAGATATACCAGCTGGAATTGCTATTGCAAGTAACCTACAATTAAATAATGGTTTAAATCTGTTTTAAGAACTAATTTTAATACTTATATATCTGTATTAATACTTTATAATTGTATAATCAATAATAATTAAATATAATTGTATTATTTAATTTTAATATACATTAATTAATTATATCTGTATAAATTAAAATGTTACATTTATATTATTTTATGAAAAATAAGTACCTTTCAATAGAAATTTTTGAATTAGTTACGTCATATAAAAGAAATAAACCCAATAATATAGCCAGTTCTGTTCGAAATATAATTATTGCTGCGGCAGATGAATAGATGAATATTATGTGATTTTGCTTTAGCCAGCCGTAAAGTGCGATTAAAACTGAAATTAGATTGGAAATAGTAATTAGTAATCCAGTCTTTGAAATGATTTTGTATATTTATCTTTTTGAAAACGTTATATTTATTAATTTAGGTAAGCAAATTATTTATTACCAATGAAAATAACGATATTAAAAAGTTAAAGTCTCTAAATTGCTAGATTTTGTGATCTATATATATATGACTAACGGCAGTTTTGGGTACTCACCCTATTTGGGAGACTAGGTACGCGTTGTATATTCAAATTTTGGCGGTAAATTTTCAAATTATGGAGGGAAATTTGAAATTGAGTGTTTAAACTATGTTATAATATTTTAAAAACTAACAAAACTAACATTGTCAGGCCCCAAGAGTGTAATTGTAGGAAGTGTCCTAAAACTTGCCGTTATTTCAAAATTTAGCGTTGAGAATAGTCCGCAAAACTGTTAGGTGTTCTTAAAACTGCCATTAAACAAGTAACTTTAATGGCTATTAGGTATCAAAACTATATATATCTTTATAGGTTTTTATAATCTATTATACCTAAAGGCATTGCCATTATATTTGGTAACGGTCTGCTGAGGTAATACATGAAATGATACTGAGTTAGCGTTATTGCCACAAACCAATTTACAAACTTTGCACCAAAAATGGACTTCAGTCCCTGTCTATACAATTTTAGGGCAAATATCACCATTAAACCTAGCGTTGCTCTCACTGTAAATAAAATTACATTATTTCTTCCATTGATCGTTTCTATAAATAAACTTAATTATAATGTTTGCAAAGTTAATAAAGTTAATTATAACTATTAAATATAATGTTGGCAAAACAAATAAAGTCAATTATCTATTTTATATAATTTATATTTGATAACACTAATAACATTTTTTTTCCATTATCTAAAAAGGTACTTTTATGTACCTTAAAAAGTACGCTGCAAAAATTATCAGATAATCGAATGATATATCTGGCACTTTTCATGATTTGATCAGGAAATTTTTGTCTTAATTATTTTCGATATTAATTGTATTGTGAAAAATAAATTTAAATGGGCCATCTAGTATTTCAGAAATGAGTTACAAAGTATGATATATCCAAACTTCTGGACTTATAATAAAGGGGTACAATCAAGTATTAAAGTCAATACAGTAATGCAGAAATTTTCAAAATATTTATCATATTAATTTTCTTTCAGAATTATATTTTACAGAATAATACAATTTTTATGATTAATAACAATTACTTTTATATTGTTTATGCATATATTTTATTTTATATAATAATATATATAAAAATATAAAAAAATATAAAATTAATAAAAAAGTAGAAATTACATTATATATACATAAATATGGAATAAAAAACATACACATACACATACATACACACACGCTAATAAAATGCTAAAATGTAGTATGAATACATTTTTTGCCTGTATATAAAATTTTAATTGTAATTTTAATTGTTTTAATTGTAGATTAAAAGTACATACCTACCTATATACTGTGAGCAAAATTTATTAAGTTTAAGGTATTTAACAGTCTCCACAAATGGAGAAGCTATTCCTGATATAATTAAAGGACCCAAAAAGGATCTTGGCACGACTCCAGGAAATTCATGATGATCGTACTATTAAGAAGAAATATAATTGTTTTTACAAATAATTTAATTAAAATAAATTCGTAATATATCATTAAATTATGGTATAAACAAATAATTTTATTATCTAAACAAGTATATTTATGCACACGAATAATTAACTCAATTTCTTTCATAAACCGACATGTTATAAAAATTTAAATTAACTATTAGGCCTCGCGGTGTTTCAATGGATAGCTAAATATTGAAAAAAAAAATTAATTACTATTGTTAACGGCGAGAAATAGATTATTTTATTTTCATTTACAGTTTGAATACGAATCTAATGTAACATAAAAGTATATTATATTTTCAACATGAAAATGATTAATAGACAGACTTGTTATTTTACAAGTTTATTAAACTGTTAAATGAAGCCGCGACAGTTATGCCAAAAGTTATTTTGGTGTATTCTAAGTTTGTACACGTACACATAGTAATGGGTGGATAGATACGGCATAGTTATGACTCTAATTTTACCATGTTTTCGCGTGACTATTTATCGTTAACCTGATCGACATGTCGATCGAGGCAACTGCGTGAAACCAAAGCGTAAACAAATGTGACGTTACAATAATTACCTCGTCTAGGTTAGGACCGAGATATAAGATATCGTGCATCGCTTGTAAATTGAAACTTTCCTCGACTTTGGTGAACGGACAGAACAGCAGATGAACTGCCGCCACCGATGTAATTAAGTAGTCGATCATACTGTTTCTTGTTTGTGTTCGTTAATTTCCTCCCATTTCGTGCATTAACGAATTGTTTAATTTTATTATTTATAAAAGGGTACACAAATTCATTCACAAGCTGTTCTAAAAAACACTGCGGTATGGACGGCACGTGATACTGTCGTCTGCTACCGAGTGACGTTTCAAGCAGTTCCTTTTCTGCGCATGCCGCCATTTCAGTCCGTATAGTACAGGGTCTGTAGTCCAAAAGCCGTATTTCGAACATCGACACACGCACGCGACACGCGCACATCATGATTTTTTAGCGTGGCATCACTGTTTTGTTTGTATGTATGCATATAGTGGCACACTCACTAAACTATAATAACACTGGAATGAGCACTCCATATGCCTACCTATAAGTGGATTGCGAGTAGAGACAGGCTGCATCTAGGTGTACTACTTCTTTCACTCTTGCTTTTCTGCGCTTGCGCTTTAGCGTTTTATACCGTCCGATCCAAAAGTTAATTTGTAGACGTATACACTCGACGCTCCCATTTTCCACCTTCTCATTTTCAACGTGCTCCCATTTTCAGCGAAATTTCTTCCCCATTTTCAGCGGAAATGTTCCATTTGTTTCGTTATTGAAACGCTATATCCGGTTCGCTGCTTGACCAATAATAACTGAATATCGCTGGCGGGAAATTTAAACTTGCTTAATTCATTAATAATTGTATACAGTTTAAGGCAGGTTACAACCGAAACAACCGAATAGAAGTACCCAATGAAAATATACATGCGCTAAACACGTGCGCAATTGCGCCCCGCTGAAAATGGGAGCGTTTCCGGTCTCGATCTCGCTGAAAATGGGAGCGTCGAGTGTATTAAATATTTTATCCTAAATAATGTACCTGGACTTAACCTATTCAACAAAATATGAATTATTTAATTAAAATTATAAAAATAATTAATAAATCATCAGTTACACATTTTTTGTATTTTTATTTCTTCATTTTTTAATCAATTAATTTTTATTAATTTATTATTTTAGTTTTCCAATTAAAAATGAAGAACTGTTAAAAAAGTGGATCTGTGCAATACCTGTCAAACAAAATGTCATCTTATTAATATTTTTGTATCCTCATAAAGTAACGTAATTATTGCTATTTTTTTAAATTATTAATATTACTTTTAAATTATTAATTACTAATAATTCATAATTATTTATATTAATTACGTGTTTTTTTGATAATGTTTTCCATTAAGTTAATTATTTATACAACATTATTTAAATATTAATTGCCGCGATTATTAGCATTATTATTAACAAAAAACAACGAAATAAAAACTTGAAAAACATTTAACATTTTCTATGCTCTGTACATTCATGATAATTTTCTAAGCGGACTGTACAACAAGGACAACTGGTACACCCACAATCTTCTATCTCTACTCGCATGCGGTTCGACAGTGCACGTTCCAGTTTTATTAGAGTTCAGTGCTACAAACTCACCCATCTTTCAATAGATTTTTTTATCAAGGCAGCCAAAATGATAAAATGCACCTGTTACTACACATTTATAGATCATCGTTCAATATTTCTAGAAAGCGGTTAAAACCAGCAACAGAAGAGGCGTCAATTATCAAATACGTCAATAATAGTTGTAATAATAAAAGGTAATCTGATAAAATGTAGACATAAATTATGTATTTGTATAATTTTCTCGTTTAAAATACATGTTGAGTTCATTGTAACATTTCAATGTTTTATTATATTTGTAAATATGGAATACATCAACTGATATAAGATTATAGAAAATAAAGCCACTTTATTTATATTATTAATATTATATTGTAAAAAATAACATACAATACTGATCGATATTTTTCACAGTTAAATACAATGTCATTGAAAGAGGACGCAGATTTATCTTTAGGTAATGTATTATTTTTAATAATAATAAATAAACATTAAATGAATGTTTTTAATATGTTCCCAGATAAGTTCAAGGCATTTCAATTAAATACTTACAAAAAATAAGTTGAATAATGAAAACAAAACGGAAATTATGTGTGTATATATATTTATTTTCATATTTTTGTTAGGTTGGTGGTATCTTTAATTAATTGGTATAAAACATCTGCAAAAGTATTATAAACAGAAAGGATATATTTTTGATTTATATATATTAATTTTTGAATTTATATCTTATTTATCTTTGTGTGAAAGATACTTGTATTATAGTTTAATTACATTTTAATGTGAGTTTTTATTGACTTAATGAGAAATAAATTATTTTCAGCATTAAAAATCTTAAGCAATATTAATAAGACTAAAATAGTAACTAGTTAAACAGTTTCAAATTAGTTAATTATTATTATATTATTTAACTATTTTATTTCAGATACAAGTGATTCTGACTTATGTTTTCTAGATGATGCTATGATAGAATCAGCAGTAAGTTCAGATATAACAAAGTTTTCTGAATTAAGTTTGAATAACAAGCCTCATATTGCTGTGATAGACGTAGATGAATTTTTTACAAAAAGTGAAGATACAAACAATTCTAGTCTTGCAAGTAACTTTCTACAGCAGTCAGTTATACTTGCAGGTTCTCATAAACAAAATTTCCTTTACAATAATAAATTTGAAGACATGCCTGAATCTGTATTATCTTCTCCAGTTAAACCTGTTGAAGATTTACACAAACTGCATTCACCAATGTCAAAACGTGGTAAATAACTATGTTTTTCAGAGTCCTTTAATTGTTTATCCTATATCCTTATATCATTATGTAATTATGGTTTAATAATTCATCCTGTTAAGGTGAAGCCGCAGTGCTGTGTCATGGAGTTAAGGTGTTTCCATTTATTTTCATTAAATAATTTAACATTAAACATGTTGGAGTGATAAACCATTTTTTTGAACTGGAAAAAACTAAATGTCATAGTATTTTTGGACCCGCATACCCCACCCCCCAAGGTGGGGTTATAAAACATGAAATCGAGGTGTTTTTTAGCGCTGATTACAATAAGAAATAAATGTCAGGGGTCTTAACCCTCGAAAGTTGAACAAATTGGGTAAATCTATTTCTTTAAAATCTAACTAAACTAACGACACAGGTCCAGGACATCATTGGGAGTAATTTTGGTCCTTTGGAGCATGTCTTTAAAGTTGATATTTTAAGAGTTGTGGGTGAAAATTTGCACTCTCAAGTCAACCCTCTCAATCAACACTATGAAGGACTGTTAATATCATCTATAATTTTTTTGTGCTGAATTTGATTATGCAAGAAAAAATTAGTTTTGATTGATTGTGTTTTAAAGATATTTGCGACAAACTGCCATTTTTACCTTTTTGGCCATATCTTTTGAATGGCAAGAGAGCGACCTTTTTTTTATAATTTTATTGTAATCAACGCGAAAAGCACGTCGATTTGATGTTTTATAACCCCATCTTAGGGTGGCGGGGGGTATGTGGGTCCCATAATTACCAATGTCATAAAACACAATTTTTATAATATAATATAGCTTACTTCTGAAAATCATTTTCTTCTACTTCAAAAATTATTTCCAAAAATCAAGATTATGCATCATGAAAATGAAGATTTTACACTGAAACAATTTCTTATGTTGGGAACAAATGGATTATTATTGAAGAATTTTTAGAATTAAATTATTATGTGAAAATGATTAAAAAAGATTAATGTGGTAATAAATGACTGATGTTTCACCTTAAATATATTAAAGCTAGAAAATTTTAAAGTGTAATTCTAATATTTATACATATATAATATAAAAAAATGGATCTTTACTAACACTTAAATGTATATTTCAGATTATAATAAACCAATACCACAAATTGTTGTAACACACGCATCTCCACAAAAATCGTCACATAATTTTTATAACAAGAGGAATATCATTTCACCTGTTGCGCAATATGTTAGAGGAAATGGAATTGTACGAGGGAAAAAGATCGTTTTTAAAAATATGTAAAAATGATATATTTGAAAGTATTATGCTTGTTAAATTTTCAACATTCTATATGAAAATAATTTAATTATAGATAAAATGTATTTTGCTGTATATTTTGATAGTCAGTAATGTGTAAAGTGTAGAAACTTTTTAAGACGAATTGCATGAAACTGTTGTTTTAAATTAATTAATATTAGTTTCATACAACATTTAAAACTAATGTTACATAATTTTTTTCTTTAATTTTAATTATATAAAAGTATTTGGTATATTAATTCTATGATTATAATAATATGTTGCTTATAAAAATTCAAATATTTATTTATTTTCTTTAATCTTAAACTGTGTAATAAATTTCATTATTTTATATTAATTTAAAGCAAACATATTAATTACATAATTTGCATAATATTGATTATCAGAACAAATATTTATTAAATGTAAATAAAACCTAGTACACAACTTGGGTAAGACTTAGAAATTTCATGATTTAACCAAACCTTACAACTTGGTACATCGAAGTACGCTAAATTTTGTTAAAATTTGAAACTAAGGTTAAATAATTACAAGCAATTTTCATGGGTAATTCTGAATTTATTTACATGTGAACCTTAAAAGTAGAATTATTTAATAAAAAAATGTAAAAAAGTAAATCACATTTTATTCAATTATATAACATAATATTGTTGTTGAGCCTTACATGAATTTTTGTCACACAAGTTTTATTCATTAAGCATTGTTTGCAAAAAATCAAAAATATAACTTCCAATATCTTCATCTTGATTCGTCCAAGATACGTAGACTTTCTTTTTATCATCTTCATCATCTTCCACTTTGACTAAAACAGATTCAACTGAAATATATCCATCGGTTAACTGAACGGCCCAGCCTCCGGGCGACAATTTATCCTTTAATGGCTGTAACAGTTTTATTGTTGTTGCCAGTGCGGGCCCGGAATCTCGAACTTTTATTGTAGATGTAAATCTTATAACATGTTTTGTTATTCCCGATACTTTAGCCACCTGTAAAACATATCAAAATTTATTATAACTTTTATCACTATACTGTTTAAAGTAAAAGACATTTAACAATTGCAAATACACCCTGGTTCCAAGAATATAAACTTTCAATCTCAAAAATTTGAGCTTGAAACATTATAAAAAATGCAATCGACATTTCGGATACTGTATATGAAATGTCATATGATATTGTTCTTGAAACATCACAATTGTCCCTTGCACTAAAATAGAAGAGTGTCACAGTGTTTTAGGCTCGACTTTTGACACCAAAACTTTATGTTGTTTCTTCCGATACAAACCAAAAACACGGTGAATCTCTATTATTTTAGTGTCAGGGACAATTGTAATATTTCAAGAAGAATATTATATAAAATTTCATATACCGTATCCGAGATTTCGGTTGCATTTTCCATAATGTTTCAAGCTGGAATTTTCGAGGTCGAAACTTTGTTTTCATTGAATCAGGGCATATATCTTATAAATATTTATTTACATTATCTAAAACTGTGATTATATTTATTACTCTTAATCTGAGGGTTTCTTTCGTTTAATTTATAAAATTAAATCGATTGATTTAATAAACTTTACCTCATCTGCGTCAACTAAACAAATTCCATCATCACGTATCATTAAAACACTGTGCAATAGCCTTTTTCTTTTAGGATCCGGTGGTAAAGCAGAGTATCTCTTTGCTTCTGCCTTCAAAAGTGCTAATGATGCATCTACGGGTACTTTTGCTGTTGTAGAAATGATACAAGTTTCACCATTCGCTGGATTATAGCAATTTGTCCCAAATTCTTGTTTAATTTTTTCCTTTAAAAACTCCATTTTTGCAAATTCCCCGTGTACCAACATCACATTCTTTGGTTCACAATTTTCAATCAATTGCATAATACCTTTCGCATCTGCGTGCGCCGAAAAGGACATATATTCGACCGCCATTTTTACTTCAACAATTTGTCTGTTTTCAAATTCAATTCTTTTCGTTCCATTAAGAACCTTGTGACCTACCGTGCCTTGAACGCAAAATCCTGGCATAATAACCATGTTAAGTTCATTTGGGGCCCATTTTTTGAAAATTTGAAGTGACAATCCTGCGTGCAACATACCAGGGGTTGCAAACACGACCATTGCTCCAGGATTGTCAATGTATGCTTTATCAAAAGGTTTAATATGTTTAAAGTCAAACATATTCCTCTGAACGAATGTTTTCTTTATTTTTTGATTCGTCCATGTAATAAACATTTTATAATAATTGTTCGCTTTTTCGGTAAGACCCAAAGCAAAATATACCGGGACCTTTAAATTCATTCGTTCCCAGTAAGTTTCAAGTAGAATGCAAAGTTCTTGAGCTCGACCTAAAGCAAATACTGGGATCAAAACTTTTCCTCCTCTGTCTATGCATTCGTGAACCTAAAGAAAAGATAAATAAATTTAGAAAAGAATTGTAACATCAATGTAATACTATAATATTGAAGAATAATAGTCTTCGTTAATATCAAATAAGATATTCAAACCTTTTTTAAGAAGTCCCTTTCCCTGCACCTTTTTGAATCACGAATTGTAGTCGCATAAGTGGATTCAGATATAAGTAAATCTGGTCTACATTTGTCAATCCAAGCAGCACCTAAGTGCCTGTCTGGAGTCATGTTATAATCACCTGTGTACACGATAGACTGAGATCCCACTCTAACCCAGAACATCGATGCACCCAAAACATGCCCAGCATAATAAGCTTTAATTTCTAATTCAGAATCCACCATGACTGACTGATGAAGTGTCACAGCAATTACTTTTTTCATGCAATCTTTTATCATTTGTGATGTAAAAAAATTACTCTCTCCTTTGCGCTCTACGGCAACCTTTCTCATATCTTCCAAAAGAATAGGCGCTATTGCTTTAGTTGGATGGGTCATATAAATTGGTCCATTATATCCCACCTGCAATTAACATCAATTCTTGATAATAACACATTCATTTTGATATACTGATAAATATGTAGTATATGTGTTAGAAAAATTCATTAAAATTTATATATACACCTAACAGTACATATCTTAATTTTCTATTTCGACCATATTTTTAGTCAACAGACCAATTAACTCAAAATACATTTTTTGAAATAAAACTCAAATTTCCATACATTTACCATTTTGATCCATTTTGATAAATCAAAATGGAAATTTGAGTTTCATTTCAAAACATTTATTTGAGTTAATTGGTCTGTTGACTAAAAATATGGTCGAAATAGAAAATTAAGACACAAAAATAAATAAAAACAATGCTATTTCTGCATTTGAAGAAAAAAAAAAACAAAACAAAACTTTAATTTTAACAGTAACCCAGTAAGTGAGAAATTATTAAAAATTATTCAAATGCACAAACGTGTATTAAAACTTTTTAATCAATGTCATATTTCTAAAATTCTTAATGGTAATTTTTTTTTGAAAATATTCTATAAATTTTAATAAGTTTCAATAAAGATTTGTGCACTTGAATAATTTTTACTAATTTCTCATTTACTGGAAATATCAACACAAAACTGCTATGTTTTTTTATTCTTAATTTGCATTTCAATTTAAACGATGCTTATTTCTTTTTGACTTTTCAGAACAGATAAATTTACAGGTAACTTTTTTTCTAATTAACACAAAATATAAAGGAACTTTATTTTGTTCCTTATTTACACCAATTCTTATGTCCTTTGGGTGTAAACAAACAATATTATTGTTTTTATTTTATTAATTTGACCTTCTAAATATTTGCAAACATTGCTTTTTTACACACTTATTTCTAATATACGCATATTATTTTATTTCCATAAGAATTAATTTAATTATTTTTATTATTGAATAAAATGTGTCATTGTTATTGTCAAGTTTTTTTTTAAGTAAAATGTGTCAAATACATTACACAGCAAATTACATAAAATTTACAATTTCTGAAAAAAAAAAATAATTTTCCCAGTTCAAAAGTATTATATTATGGTAAATAAATAAAAAACTGTGATTTAATTTATAAAAAAGTATTATTACCATTTCCGTAAAATATGGCAAAGCTCCGCAATGATCTAGGTGAAAATGTGAAATGATAACACAATCAATATGATTAGTAGCTGGACCTTCTGGGACTATATAACTGAAATCTGGGAATCTCCTCTCGTCATTGAAACCCATGTGCATTCCACAATCCAACATAATATTTTTTCCCCCCATAGATACCAGAATGCAACTTCTTCCAACATCCTGGCCCGCACCAAGAGGGGTTACTTTTATGTCCGGCATTGTTTGCAGTAAATAATTAACGTTTGAATATTTACATAGATTCAATAAAATAACAATACAATAGCCGAATAATTATTAAAAATAAAACTTTATAAAAATTTATCCAAACTCAAGGAAAATCTTCATCAAACAAACAATGAAACTGGTATTACGACTGTTCTTAATTTGGAGGTTATGTTTACACAAGATAAAATAATGATATAATTAAAATGAACAAACTTTCGAATAACACAAATCGGTTACAAATCACTGTTAATATTTCGACTAATTATTTTATTGTCGTCTCTAATGATGTTTATAAGAATTCCGATTCAAAGTTTAAGTGAAATCGCGCGAAAATTTAAATCAATAGAAAAGTAGATATGTGAGGTGAAAAACGTGTGAATAAATCATAAGAATTAAAGTAAAAAATTATTTATTTATTCGCTTTTAAATACATCTATGGGTTTTAAATTAACGAATTCATCGTCTAAATTTCTTAATTCACTCTGGGAAGGAATAAGATAATTTCAACGCGTAAATACGCGCCGAGCAAAGAATGTGACATCCTTCATATGAACACGGCATAGGGAATTAAGAATTGTCGATTCTCGTGATTTTCGCGGTCGTGGAATCGTGGATACATGATAAACTTTTTATGATCTCTCTTTACTTTGATTTAGTCATACATTGTTAAACGACTGAACTATCATTCGTAGTAAGTCGCTTTACATGAAATGTCAAAAATGTCTGTTTTAAGATTAAGTTTGGCTTTAATTTTGTGTGTTCTTTACGTGCATATATCGCCTATTTACGCTTCGGAAGATACACTTGATGTACCTTTAACCAAACTTGGCTCGAATTCCGGACCGACTTTAAAATTTCTTTACTGGTACGCTTTAATAATTAAGGAGTTATTAGTATTTTATCGTTTTGAAGTTTTCATTAATGATAAAATTAATATTATTCCTCGGATTATGAAGTGCTTACACCGAGAGAAAAGATTTAATAAAAATTACTAATATATTAGGAAAGAGGTCATATACTTGAAGAAATGGACAATTTAATATCTTAAATTAGTAAAATGTGTCAGGGCGTTGACAACTATTGTCCACGTTAAAACAATAATCGTTGACAAACTAATACATTTTACTAACTTAAGATTACTTTCCAAGTATATGTTTATTTTAGTAATGTTTTTTTTTTTATTATGTCTTTGCTCCTTATAGATTAATCGATATTTTTCTGAATGTATTGCAGTTATTCTTGTGGATATAGAAAAGTTTTTGAGGAATATGTGGGTATATTGAGTCAGAAATATCCTGAAATTAAGGTCGATGGAGAACACTACAATCCACCTGGATATAACATGCTTATTTCTAAAATTTTGGTAATTGTACATGCTTAAAACCATTTTATCTATTTTTATGTGTAATTAATTAAAAATACTATTAATGCAATTCCAATTATTATTTATTAATACATATTTTATGTCATTTTAACTTTTTAAACAAATTATAAATGTGCATTTTTATTTTATTATTTCACTTTATTAATATTATTTTGTATATCATTTTCATTTTTATCTTTATAATTATAACTTTACAAAATTCATTGCAAAATTAAAAAATAAAGAATTATATTCATGTAATATAAAAATATCTACTTATATAAAATTTAACAATATCTTTAAATTTTTAAAAATATAAAATTATAAATTATTTAAAGTGGCCAAACGTTAAAAAGATGAATTATATTTTTAGACGTTGATGATTGATTAAGATTGGATATATATTTTTTAATTAACAAAAATAGTATTTATTTTATTATATTTATAGAATGTACCGTAATGATTATTCAGTTATATAACTGATATACCTTTTAATTAAATTTTCACAAATATGCCTTTTAAAAATTATTACAATTGTTATATTATCACTTTAATAAATACAATAAAAATTAAATAACAATAAAATATTAATCAGAACACCAATTCCATCGAGTCTGAGTTAGACTTGCTAGCTTTACCCATCACGCTTCTTTTGTTATTTTTTTTTTAAATGAATAAGGCGTTCTAAATTAAAATTAAACTTTTAATTTTAAAAGATTATCTAACACAATAATTAATGCATGATAAGAAAAATGCAAATAAATATTAAATGTCCATGTTCAATTAATATATTATATTTAAACAATTATTATCTTTAATATAATTATTTATATTAATAATTATTAATTTGTATTAACATTTTCAGGGAGTAGCAAAATTTTTCATAATTTTGTTGATTCTCAGTCGTTTTAACATATTCCTAATGTTAGGTCAACCATTACCTTCATGGTGGCAATGGTGCACTGAAAATCGTTTGTATGCTTGTCTTATGATCTTCTTTATTTGCAATCTAATTGAAGGACAACTTATATCCTCTGGAGCATTTGAAATTTTATTAAATGGTAAATATAGTTTACGTTTTTCATCCATTACATAAATAGGATATTTGTTAAAACGTACAATTAATTAATATTTTACTTTAATATTTTAAGATGTTCCAGTTTGGTCTAAACTAGAAACTGGAAGAATACCACAGCCTCCAGAATTATTTCAAATAATAGACAACCATATGCGTATGTCCATGTCAGAGATGGACGTTCGAAGTATAAACTTCAACAAATAAATCTAATATAATGAACAAAGCAAATACACAATTTGTACATTTATTAAAACAGTGAGTCGTTTGTACATTTTACATTTATGTATTTTTTCATATTGATTTAAATGACCACCCTTACACTCGTATTAAAATAAATGAAAATATGTATAAGATCCTTCTAGGGACCCCAAGTTAATGTTTTGCATTTACATTTATGTCAAGTTTACACTTTATTACTTATTAAAAATCTTAAATGTGAGGATGTGTTATTTTTTTTTTTACTATTTGTATTCATGTTTTGAAGGTAGTCACAAAATAGTTGTATAAAACTGATTACACATGTGTATACATTTTCAATGCATTTATGTTTTATAATTTTTGAAAAATACTAATGCGCGTTAAAACAAAATAAGTATATATCACCATCAATAATTATATACCTGGATTGTGCAGAACAAATGTGCAGAATTTACAAGAGATTTAAAACATTAATAATTAAGTGTTATAGAAAATATGTATGTGTATATATCTAGTGAACATATTTATTATACATATGTAAATAATCTTTGCAATATATACCAGATATATACCTTATCAAATCTATGAAGTTCTTTCATCATAATTACAAATGTTATTTACAATAGGAAATAGATTTATTATACATTAAAGAATTATTATACATTAAAGATATTACTCTTAATCAAATTTTTAAAATGTCTAAAGTCTAAACCTTTCTGGAAAAATAAATATATGATTATATTTTTTGTTTTAAAACTTCAAACCTTTAAACATTTATTTATTATATTCTAATGACGTAACTGATGGGCATTCATAAAAAATACTTTGATAGATTTCATCTTTTTCTTTCCAAACCTCAACATTTAGAAAGAAAAGGAAAAAATTTAGTGGAATATTTTGTTTTAATGTCTACCAAATACGACTTAAGTATACAATAAAAAAAATTTTTGTTTTACTTTTTCTACACTATTAATTTGCACATAACTTACAATTTAGTTTTTCCATTCATAAGGCTTTTTATAACTAAATTTTGTAGTTTTATTTTATTTATTAGAATTTTTTCTTTGAAAATCTGTTTAATTAAATAATATATTTTCACTTAACCTTCTTATTTAACACGAAGTTTTCTACGAAGCTCTTTTTTTCATACAACACTCTTTGACCGAGCAATTTCATTGGCTAATAAACTGGTAACTCACTGCAACTTCAGGTACATCATGAAATTTATAAGATGGGAAATTGGAACAAACTTTCCCTTCCAATTAAGTGAACAGGCTATGGTGAGAATGAAATACTATTTATTCATAAAAATACATAAAAATAACTTTTTACATTATATTACTTAACAGGAATATAAGTTAATTTTTATATATGTTAAATAATAAATATATTTATTTAAAATAAAATGAATTAAACATCGTTCTAAACGTTTACATTTTAAATGTATAAAATAGAAATAAATATTAAAAAATTTGTTATTTCTAAAAATTTATTTCATAAAAAGAAATAATTTTTTTGCATTTTTTCATACAAAGCACAATTATATATTGTTGACCAACTGTCACATCATTGGTCAATCTTACATTGTGCTAGAATTCATTGATATAAAAGACAGTTCAAATTTAATTTTGCCAATTATACATTGTTCAATCGCTATCCTTCCGTCAATATATTTACAGCGAAGAAAAGATTTTTCTATTTGTTGCTGAACGTGTGTAGTTACAACTTAACCGACTAACATAAATTAGGAGTACACACATAATAACAACATTTCCAATAATGGTTTTGTAATTTTATTAAGTAGTCATCTCTATTGAATGCCATGTGAAATAGAGGTTCGGAAGTTTTTATTTCGGTCGCATATTTATTAATTATAATAAATATATTTCAACAATCGCTCGTCATGTCTTGGCACGTGCGGGCTTCACTACGTTCGTCGGCTAAAGCTTCAATAATATCCAACAAAAGGTCCCGATTGAGTTGTTTCAGTCTTGGTAAACGTGCCACCTATTGGCAAAAATTTGCACATGTACAATGAACAATTGTTTGTAAATTTAATGATTATTAGACAATAGTAAAATATTTTACCTTTGTAAATTTACGAACGATTAAATTAAGAGCATATTTTTTCATGTCAACAGCTTGCATCTTATCAGCTGCCTCCAATATTTCAATAACGTTTTCAAAAGTAACGTTCATTTCAAGATTTTGTTTGCAAAATGCTTGCAAACGATTATTTGTGAAACCATAAAATACCGGTGCCGTAAAAAGATATAGAGAATCTTCGGGAGGCATAGAAACATCCGCATAATAAATGTATCTTAATAAAGAATCAAACGATTCCGGCGAAGGAATTGTTTCACCAATCTGAATCTGAAACATATATTTTTTTTTATTTACAAACCTATTTGAAATTTCCTTATAAACTCTTTTATTTGTAATTATATATAAATACATATAACTAATGAATAATAGAATATAGATATTGTAACAATTTTTTATTTCCTGAATAAAAAATTGTCACTTTAAAATTTTAATTATCTATCTGGTTGATTATTCAGTTATTTTTATAGAAAAGTGTATATTTACATTAACAGTGTTGTTTTTGGGCATAAATGACCGAAACATGGCTTCAAAATAATTACATCTTGCAGCAAGAATTGCTTTATGTGCTGGAATCGGAACGCCATCCAATAATAATGTAATATCACAAAACTCACGACCAATATTTTTAAGAAAAGCTTCCATATCTTGTTCCAACGTTGTGTCTGAAATTATTTAATTTAAAATATCATCTATAATTTATTCATCGGCAAATTATTTATTTGCAATACCTATATCAGCTTCGTATTGTTTTGTAAAATTTTTCAAAGGTGGCATTTGCTTCCTTCGAATAATTTCTACCATTAAAGGTTGATCTAAAGTATCAAATTCCTTGCTCATGACAATTTGGCTGTAATTGCTGTCCTTAACTATAAAACTGAGGCAAAATTCCTTGATGAAAAATAATTTAAGGGCAGCAGCATTGTGCAACGCTTTTAATACATTGGTATGATTTATAGTTGTTTCTAAATAATGAACGCAGAGCCGCTCAAGTCGTGTCATATTGAATTGAACTGCAAGTCGGTAAACGTCCATCATCAATAATACGATCCTATTGCTTGTGGGGTCTTCGATTTTTTTTGTTGGATCAATACGATCTGTGTAAATATAATTAAGCACCATTTCAAAAGCTTCAGGAACAGCGTCTTTCAGTTTAACCTATTGAATATAATTTCCTCAGGTTACATTCAAAATGGAATAATCATTCCAAATAAAAGTATGTACATACTTCCAGCATTGAAATTTCATTTTCCTTAGTAGTTTCTGCATCACTGTCAATTAATTCTTCCATTTGCTTTTCTTGAAGTTCTCGAGCTTGCCTAATGCGTGTTCTGAGGAATGTTGAACGTGCCGCTACAATTGCAATGTGTGCTGGAATTCTTGCTTCTTCAGTTCCGACAATAAATTCAACATCGCAAAATAAACGACTATTCAAAAGTCGACCATAATCGTCATGAAGGGTACATTTAGGATAAGAAGAAAATTGAAAGCGATAAGTTTCTCCGGATCTTACATTGTTATCTACAGTTCCACCAAAAATGTACATAGCTTCTCCAATGACCGCAGCTGCGTGAAACAGCCGACCTGATGGTATCTACAGTAGGATTAAATTTTTATCTTATGCATACTGCATAGTCTATATAAAATTTGGTAATTATTGGATATAGCACCTCTCCCTCCCCCGCCCCCACGCCCCCACGCCCAACCTATACTTTTTAAAATCAACGTATTTTTTTGCGTTGATTACGAACCCGCAAAAATTAAAGCACGGAACCTGGCCGTTCAAAAGTTATTGGCCAAAAATGGGTCAATATGGTAAAAATTTCAGTACATTATTTAGTAGTGCGGGAATTGTCTCCCTATAGACGACGATATTAACAGTTCTTTTTAATTAAATAAATGTCAGGGGTCTTAACCCTCAAAAGTTGAACAAATTGGGTAAATCTATTTATTTAAAATCTGACTAAACTAACGACACCGGTCCAGGACATAATTGGGAATAATTTTGGCTCTTTCGAGTATATCTTTAAAGTTGATAATTTTAAGAGTTATGGGCGAAAATTTGCTCTGCCAACTCAAACCCGATGCACTCCGAAGGACTGTTAAAATCGTCTATAGGGAGACAATCCCCGCACTATTAAATGATGTAAAACATATGGGAGAGGTGCTATATCCAATAATTACCTGAAATTTAGCTAGAAAAAGGATTTAAGGATTTGACATTTAAATAATCATTCAACGGTACCTGGCTGTCAGGCGAAGGTAGAATAATATTCCAAGTTTGAGTGTCCAAATCATAGCAATGAAGATCATTAGGTAATGTTATATCCGCCGTTCCACCGAAGACATATAAGTGTCTATCAAAACTGACCATTGTATGGCCATATCTCCGAGCTGGTGGTGGTGGTGCTCCGCGTAAAATATGTTCAGTTGAAATGCGAGTCCATCTGATTATATAATAAACATATTTATATTGTGTCAACATTTAAATCGGATTATGTTGAATCTTAAGGATTACTAAAACAGAAATTAATAAATTGGCAATCATTACTTTTTATCCTTGAAATGAAATTGGAATAAACTGTTTGTAATTTTAGCTCCACTTTGTCCACTAAAAACGAACATTGATTCGCGTGCAACTGCAACAGGAAAATTGCAACATGTTGGTGGACAATCCCCTGATTGATCTACTTCTTCCCAAGTTTTTAAATCTCCAGGCTGAAATATACATTGTAGATTAATATTCAATATTTGTAATTACTGTTTTCATCATGCTTTTATTAATTATTTCAGAAATTGTGCATATTCTGTGGATCATATAACAGAAGTAGAGCTTTATTGGGATTCAGTGCGTGTAATAAGTATATAAATATAAACAAAAGGACACTTGTGTTTATAACTAGTATGTAAAAGGGTTATTGATATGTAATAGATGTATATAGTGTACATATATGATTCAGAGTAGAAATTTCAGTAATTCAACGACAAACAAAACAAAGATTATAATTTCAAAACTGACTGCCACTTTGCTACACACGAAATTGGTTATTAGTAGACATATTCTCCTCTAAGAAGTTTTAATTAAAAAAATGTTTACCAACAATGAAATAGTCCACATATCATTCAATCTTGCATTCCCATCATAGCCAGCAAATATCCATAACTTATTATCATATACAGCTGCTCCATGGGCAGATCTTGCAACTGGAGTTCTATAAATAATATAAAACAGAGTAAAATTTATAAATACAATGTTTATCAATGTGGTACATTAGTATCTTACACTTTAATCAATTAATATTCAACGTACTTTCCAAGAAATTTCCATTCCATCCATTGACCTGCCTTGAATCTGTATTCAAAAAGATCGTTCTTATTTTTCAAATTTGAATTTGAGTGTATATCTCCCGTGTATCCCCCAAAAACAAACATTGAGGAATCATGGACTACTGCTGAATGATGATACCGAGGAGCTGGTGGTGTACCCGTTACAAATGCGCGTCCCCAAGATTTTTCCTTAATATCAAATCTAAGCAAATCATTTAACATCCTTTTGCCATTGTCACCTCCAAAAACATAAATAGCATCCTTATATGCTACCACTGTGTGTTTACTTCGTCTAAAAATAATATACCAATTTATTGTAGTAAATATAAAAAAATATACATACAATTAATATATTATTTCCATTATTTTATACATACTTTTATGGCATATTACGAGAAGAATAAAGCATGTCATTAAAATCAAAAGTATATATTGCATCAATTTAAAATATTAGATATTATTATATTTTGGAAACTTAATTACAATAAAAATAGACTGTAAATTACATTAAAATGCATAAAATATTCCATTGTCGGTGTAAAATTAAATCATTGACATAATTAAAAAGTGTATAGTTTACCTTGCTCCGACAAATTCGTCACATTCAGGCATACGTTTCCATCGATGAACAGTTTCAAAAGGGCCAAAATCTAAGGTCAAACATTCTGTCGTTGTTGACATATTATCCATCGTTGTATCTTTTTCTAACAATTCCAGATCTTAATAATTGTGCTAAAATGTAGTCGCAAAATTAATGAAAATTTTTATAAAACGACCACTCCTTCTTCAAAGAAATAATAGCAATAATAATTTAAATAAATTTGGTAATTTTCAATCTTACTGCATATTTTTTGTTTCTTTTGGCTTGAAGAAACAATGCTCGAAGTAACATTCCGTGGATTAGTTTTTCTTACTTGCCCAAATATATATTATTCGCGTTTATTTTATTATTTTTTTTATTAACGATATAATAATGTATATGTTTATTTACGCGAAAAATGAATGGAAATCACAAATGTATTTAATAGTTACAATGAATCGGAATTTATTCCTGCAATAACAGGGAAACCTGACGTGGAATTCGCGACAATAAACAAAAGGTTAAGTGAGTTGCGGCAATGTGACAGTTCTCTACGAGCCAATCAAAATGGAGTGGGCCTGCGTAGTAAGGTTTGCAAATATATGATTTAAATATAACAAATATATAAATACACTTCAGTTCTTTTAATTAATTTTTTATGATTAGTGTAGCCATTTGCAGTTTATCTTTCATCAATTAATAGTAAAAGGATATATAATAAATCAGTTATATATACATTTTACTTCAGTGTCAACAGTATTGTCAAATGCAAAAATAAGAAAGAAAAAGTTTTTATCAATTATAAAGACTGGTAGATCTTTTGGCGGTGCTGTAATCATTAACAATCGCAGTGGCAAATAAGAAAATGTCACTTCGAAACTTGCCTACAAGCAGGAGCGGCCTTACGCTCTCGTTTCCATTTAATCTCAATCTCGTTTTCTTCTTGTGAAAAGTTATGCAACGTCGCAATTTTTTGGCAGAACGGTGTAAATCTGGGTTTATTAGTAATAAAACAAGTTTAATTTAAACGAGTTAAGGTGATGTTTAAGGTCTGCTCTCACGGAATTGGTGTCTTTTATAATCAAAATTAAACTATTTACTATTTTATGATATACAGACCAGAGCGCCATTCTGGGGACACGGGAGTATGATTTGGTTCAAAAAAATATGTGCACTGATGAATATTCTCAAAGAATAGTGATTTCTACTGCTTCCTTTCGAGCAGAC
>JABFPN010001136.1:0-32717 GCA_022817305.1 Leptoteleia sp. ZL-2020
TTTTTTTTCCACTTTCTAATAGTGCTTGCATGCAAATTGTGATTTTTTGCTAAGTCAGAAACAGATACTCCGGAATTCAATTCTTTTAAAATATTTGTTTTTTCTTCTTGCGTTAAAAAATTTTTTCTTTTTCTATTATTACTTTTCTCTTCCATTATAATTTATAATATAAATATATATTTGTAATTAATACATTTGACAAACACACAAGGAAGGTTATTTGTTTATCAATACAATATTAATAATTTTTCGCGCTGTCACTTCGGAGCATAATTCACGGTTAATTTCACGCAATTTAAACAAAATAAGGGGAAACGAGCTGTGGTGGGGACAGATGGTTGTATTTGGTTTTATGTATGTATTTACTCAAACATACTCATCGCGACTCTTGACAGGGCGACTCCTCACAGGTTTGACTGTATTATTATATATTCTATATAATATATCAAAATTATGTATTACTGTAATTTATTGTAATAATTATTATACTCCTTAATTTGTAATTGATATACACTTGACTTTTACTGTAGAGTCTCTCGCTATAACAAAATAATTGCTATAGTGTTACATTCTCTTCCGCTGTAATATAAGTAATATCCCCCATGAGGATCTTATCTTTCATTGAGATATTTACTTCAATTAATTACGCAAATACAATGTATATCTATACAAAAATAATATATTACTCCACGAGGAAAAAAGTGGTTTTAAGTTGAAACCACTTTTGTTCGAGTTGAGTATATTTCACTCATCAGTATATTTACTCATCGTGAAAATGAAATATGTTGGTAGCCCGCAGGGCTACCAATACATTTTATTTTTAAGGGGAGTAAAAACTGATTATATTGTTTTTATGTAAGACATTGTAACTCAATGCATCATTTTATTTTATTAATATTATTTCTCTAAATATAATATTGAACATATTTTAATGTTTTATATACAAATAATAATGTTTGTAAATTAATATCTATTTTGTTAAAATGAATACAGTAGAATATATAGCTTTACAATTATGTAAATAAAAATTGTTTTATCATAATTGTTAGTACCACTTGTAATAAAACAGTTTTAGTGCTGTTCAAGGTGCTACAATAACTTTAATTTATGTAATAAACATGTAAGCGAGCAAATCATGTTATGCAATATTTATAAAGAAATTAGTTGTAATATTAGTACGTGAAAGAAAAATAATATTATACATACTACGAGAGATTCAAATATAAATTCATTAGCTCGTGCGAATTTTACAAATCGAACCGTAAACTAAATCTGTAATCGCACGAGATATGGATTTTCGTGAATCTCCCATGGTCAGTGTGATATTTTTTTCACGAGAAAACGAGAATTGTCATTTTTCCAAAACTCTCTGGCGAGAAAAATGATGTTTCCCTTCCCTGCATTGCACTTTTAACCGCTCGCATTATTTGTACTATGACATTTGTTCGTAAATAAGTAATAAGACTAAAGAGAATAACATAATGCAGAAAAGGTCGTAAAGAAGTACGTGATTTGTAAAATATAAATTTGTTCCGTAATTTCAATAATCCTATAAAAAGTGCAAATCAATTAACTTAAATATTACTATACTATTTCATAAAGTTTACTTTATAGTTATAAGAAATCTTTATATTTTATTCAAATCAACTTTTAACGTCAAATTAAAATAAACTTGATTAATTACAATTTATATAATTTTATTATTAAGTTATATTACACAAAACAAAGTATTTATGTAAAGACACTATTCATATTTATGAAATAGTAAGGTAAATTTTATCTACTATGTTTGCGTGCAAATAAATTAAAAAAAGAACCAACAGGAAAATTCTTGTTAGTAAAGTCTGCATTGTATTTCGTGTAAAGTGGAGTTTATTTTCTTATACAAAAAAAAATATATATTGAACATACGTATGCATTCGTAAAAAGTAAATTTGCAATTATTATCGGAAATGTGCACGCATTTGGGTAGAATATAAATAAAAATTACAAATAAATTAATTATTTGTCTGATTACAAAGTAAAAATTTTATTTATAAATCAAAAAAGATTTAAAAACAAAAATTGCATTAAACGAAAGAATTTATTGTATTTGTATTAAATTTATTTAATATATATACACAATTAAATATTAAAAAAATGACAAATGTATTATTTATTTCAATAAAATAAATTTTAAAACAATTCAACTTCTATATCAAACTTAAATGTTAAAAACATTTCGTATTTAATTTATCGATTTCATCGATAAAATTTCCATTAGAAACAAAAATCATAACATCACTTGTTTTGCTTTCGATTAAGACATTGTTTTGTTTTTATCGTCGGAACAAAATGCTCAAATTTTTTAACAGTTTGCTTCGAGAAACGGTTCTGAAAACGACATGTAAGTTAATAGCATAGAATATTTGTTTCTTTCTGATTAATTAATTAACATTATTAATAATAATGATATAGTATAATATAGACGTGAAACATATATTTCGATTGGAATTTTCCGTTGGACGATTTCAAATTTTCTACCAAAATTAAAAAGTTACAACAATACTATAATATTCAGGAGCGTAATTTGTGAATGAATTTGAAAGTGCGTCCCCGAAATATACCGTTCATGAGTCTATATATATATTTCAAAACTATTTTTACGATTGTCTTTAGAAGTAGAATATTGGTAGAATATTTTCGGAATATGAAACAAATAATAATTTATTAATTTTTTATTAATATTTTAATATATATATAAAATAAAAGAAGTTTATTAGTAAATTATTATTTGTTTCATATTCCGAAAGTATGTTATAAATATTTCTAAAGGCGATCGTAGGTATATTTTTGAAAAATGTGAGAAAATAACTAATTTTAATTTTGTTTCAGAGACATGTCACTTTTCCAATGAAAATTATAGATTTGTAAAAAGAAATATTTGTTTTAAGTGTAAACATAACCTTTCAAAGACTGACTTACTGTTGAAACATAAGTGATTATAATTATATTTCTTTGTTATATTTTCAGTTGCTAAAATAAATATTATAATTTTTTACAAGAGTTAAAATATAAACTTTAAATGAAATGATAAATGTATATAATAATATGACATAAAAAAAAATAGAACGGCTTACAAAGTTAATACTAATCTTACAAAGTTAAAATTAATTTGACCGAATACTTAATACATAATGTAGGCACTTAATAACTTATATTTCTAAGCAACAACATTTACATCAATCTTTTGATATTAAAAGACTTTTAACTATTGTTTTAATATCAAAGATCTTATATTTATTTTATTACATTAACAACCTACAATACAATTTGTACTTGACGTCATATATAACGCAGTAAAAATTTAAAACATTTATATAAATCTTAGCGAAATATTGTAATAATTATTTAAATTAGTTATAAGTAAATCAGTTTAATTATTGTTCTTTCTTCACATTGTATTGGTTTATACTATTGCGTATCCTTGATATTACTTCAGTAAACATCACTGTTCCAATGAATACCAACACAGAGCCTACCCAATGATAAATAGTGAAAGCATTTTCGAAGTAAATTACTGAAAATAAGAGAGAAGTAAATTTTCTTAATGTTAATACTAAATTTACTGTTAAACTCGTGCATTCTGCGGTCAGTTGATAAACCGATCGTATACATATGTATCTATAAAATAATTTAAGGATTTTTATACAAGTTAAAGTCAATCGATTAGAAAATATTTGTTGTATATTAAACTTATACATATTAAATTTAATATACGGTAGTAAAATTTGTAACATTAGTCATTGGAATTAATATATAATGTGACCACTAAGCAAATTAGTATAATTAAATTATACATTAAAAATCTAAATAACATAGAAAGTGTAATTTAAACTTATTGTAACAAAATAAATGCTGCACATTTTGAATAGTTGAATAACTGAAGTTAAGTTGTGTGACTTTAAAGCAATTACTTTAATGCCAAATTCTATTTATTACTATGATTAAAAAATGACACTTTTTACATTAAAATTTTATGTAAACAAACAATTTTTAATAGTTTCTCCATGAAATATTGAATATTAAGTTTATTTATTAAATAAAATTAAAAATTAATCAAACAAGTTTGTACTGAAGTTATCTATCTATCTGAATTTCTTAATTTGTAAAATGTTAAAAAATGAAATAAAAAATTTATGAAGAATGTTACAGCAAAAAATCATCTAAATTTTGTTAGATATTATTTTATTAAAAAGGATACTGCGAGATCACGTTTCCAATCAAATACACAGCAACAGAAGGTAATGAAATACCAAGAACTGGAGTAACCAGAGGAGTTGAACTAATTGTTATTTTAAAGTGTTCCCATATATTCGGCATTAGGAACAAAAAAAATGGCATTGATAATAAGTGCTGAAAAATAATAAAAATTAGAATTATAACAATGCTGTAAAATTTCAGAATATAGTGAGAAATATGTATATAGAAATGTATTATTGTATACCGTGTAAAACAAAGTTTCTGCTGGCCGTTTGCCATACTTGACATGAATCTCTTCTTGATATATTCCCATTCGCGCAGATATGAGTAATCCTACTGTTAAAAGCGCAATACCAATAGTCCACCAAAAGAAATCATCTGCATGTGCCTTTGATACAGAATCAACCGAAACAGGTTGTTTGGATTTAATTTCTTGACCACTGATAACTGTGCAAATAATGACACCAAAAGTTATCAGTAACACTGCCACATATTTGCTTAACGAGTATGATCTCTTCTGGACAATAACGCACATTACCATATTTGTTATTAGAGACCCCTGTAAAGAACATGAATGAATGAAAGGCTTCATTTTACTTACAATTCATAACATTGATATTCATTATTAATCTAATCATTTATTTAAATGATCTACAGACTTTAAAATCCAAGGTCTGATAAATTTTAAGTAGTCTACACTGTTTGCTGTGAAGACATTTAAAAAGCTGATAAATATATGTTGAATGAAATATTTGTACAAGTATAAAAACTATTATATTTACATTATTAAATTGTATAAATTAAAATAAACGAATAAATAAAACTTAGTAAATTAAATACTTACAGCTCGAAAAACCATATGCAGTGGCATTGGGATATTTAAATTAAATGCGTAGTTATTGCAGACATTACACAGAAAGAAGAGCAACATTACAGCAATATATTCAGTCATAGGCACAACAGGCTTGACTGTTCCTAACTTTGAGGTAAAAATGAAACCTTCTACAGATATGAATAGGAACTGTGAAAAAGTCACTAAATTTCCACATCCTGGATCTTCTCTGTTAGCAGAAAATAAATAACATTAATTGCAATAAAATATTATGAAGCAAAAAAAGCATATATAATTAAGTACTGTTAATAAAAATAGTACTAAATTATTATATATTTGTTTAAACATTATATTTTCAAATCTTATTATTTATAATTATACACCTGTTATTACAATCTAATTATGATAACAGGTAAACTAAAATAAAATATATTATAATGATTTATAAATTATTAAATAATTAGTAATTTAAATTAAAACTATATCTTAACAAATTGATAATTGTGACTGGCATTTTTGAGAATGACTTTTCTAAATATAGTAAGTATAATTAAAAAATTTAAGATAAGGAATTATCTTAATTAATTAATTAATTTTGTCACATTCATGTTTAGAGATAACGATTTTAATCAGATAATTTAGTTAATAAACAAAATGCAATTTTATGCATGTATAATTTACTTCTATTTATTATATTATATTTTTATCTTCTATCACAATTTCGTAAGTATTAACTGATTTTAATTTCGTTCGTAAGAAAAATTGAAGTAAAGGAATTAATATATATATATATATATATAAATACTATTAACTAAATCATGATTCGATATGAAAATAAATTAATAATTACAAGATATGTGCATTAAAAAAAATTAAAGAAATATATTTAATTTCTTATATAATATTCATATATAAACTCACACATATAATAAGTTCAGTTCAGTTAAATTTAACAAAACAAACTTTTGCATTGATTTCATGTAGAGATTTGTTACAAAATAGAAATTAGCAATTTATTATTCTAAAATATATTACTATAAAACATTTGCTTCTACTTATAGATATGAATGAGATATGAGTCTTTATCAAATATTAAATTTGTTTATACCATTTTACTATTTTTTTTACATTGTTATGGTTTATGAATGAAAAGATTCTTAATACATTACATAAATTTGTTATAAAAATATAGGTTTTTTTTATTTATTAACAACAAATTGTTTAATGATTTAAATATTTATTTTAAATAAAAGATAATTTGAACAATACTGATAAAATTATTCCAACAATTAATTCTTATTCCTTTTAAACATTGCACAATATTTTTTTGCAAACTCATTGTACATAAAATTAAAATTGTGTACATTTACTCAATGAAAATATTGATTATATAAGGTAATATTAGTAACAAATAGTAATCAAAATACAGCATGATAAGAAATGATTGATAAGTAGTGAAATGAAATGAAATTAACTTATATTTAATATTTTAAGAAATCAAGTTATATATTAAATTTAAAACTAAATTAATAAATATATTTACTATTATGATCATTTTAAATTTCTTTAATATAATATTATATTACCAACAACAAACATTTTGAGTAATTTTTCAATAATTTTTCTTTTACAAACAAAATTTTTGAAATTATTTTTTTTTTGTTTCTGAAAGTTAATTCTCTTAATATTATTTTATAATATTAATTACATTAAAAAATTGTTTTAAATTAATAACAGAATTTAATTAATGTAATTATCCTTGACGAATGAAATAAACTGGACAATTACTTGACGTGTAGCTCCAAAAAAACTAGATTTAAGCAACAACCGATAAAGGCCCCAATGACCGCTATTTTGGCACTCATTTTTGGTCCCTTCCGAGGCACTGCTTCGTTTCAAAAATCCAGGTTATGTGGTCGTTCGACCCGCCAATTTCCGATCTTCCTAACCTACGTCCTTCCTCGTCCGATTAGTCGCATGACACTATTCATTAAGGAGTTGACTAGACAATTCTTTTTTCATCCAGCCTTATGTAACCAACTGGATGACAGATGTGTCTTTGACTGATCGTTACAGAGGAACTGCTCACATTGTCGGCACATTCGACAAATCGAACCGAACTTTCACGGACTTACAAAATTTATCACAAACTGTTATCAAAGACGTACAGCTGGTATAGGGAGTTTGTGCGTGTCACTTACACGTCAATAATAAAAGTCTCAGCTGATCAGAATACTCAAATTTCTACTCTGCGCATGATACGTATTACTTTTCTAAAATTAATCGAGTGGTTACCAACAAACTTATATATAAAGTGTTTGATATATTACTATTGTATTTATTACATTTGTTTATACGCATTAATTATGCTTTGATAAAAGTAATAAGTTATGCTAATATTAATTGTAGAATATCAATTTTGAAAATTGTTGAAAAACATTAATTTATAATACTTGTTATGAATAAATTAATTGTAAAATACATTATTTTTATTTCATTAATTTGACCTTCCAGACGCTCATAAATATTATTTTTTTATATGCTCAATTTTAAAAACGTTTCATTCAGTTCCATCAAAATATAATTTTACATACAAAAAAATTATAATGTGCAAGAATCTATATATCTATATATATCCCTAGTATATTTTATTAAAACAGTGAATCATTTTCAAATACAGAATATCTTAAAATATCCAAAATATCTATTTCTAGAGATATTTCAGGAATATTACCAGCACATATTTTAAGTTAACATCTTTTAATTATGTCTTATTTTTTTTTGAATTAAGATGTTTTATTTACTTTTCAATTATTAATAAATTAATATTGTTTTGTTTTAATAATTTATTACATTCATTCTTAAGGAATTATGTACATGTAAGGTTAAAAAACTAATTACATTTTACAGCTATAAGTTTGTATCACTTCTGTCTAAGTACAGGATCTTTTATTTTTTAGTTTGAATTTGTTCTTCTAAATTAGAAATCTTCTTTTCTAACTTTTCAAATTCTTTTTCTGAAACTTTATCTTGTTCATCTTCTACTTGCTCTACACCAAGGACTTCAGGTATATAGAACTGCATCATGTTTTGCACACCATTTCGTAAAGTCACCACAGAACTTGGACAATTTGTACAAGAGCCTTGCATTTTTAATTTAACTATTCCATTTTCAAAACCCTAAAATATGCAATAAAACATTATTAATAACTTTACTTTTACTGCATATATAACTGTTTTCATTAATAAATAAGTCACTGTCAAGAAATGCATAATATTTAACTCATTTATATAGTTTAAAAATATGTTAATTGTAATCCAAGACATAAATAATATTTGTTCAATCAATTAATTTGTTTTTTATTATTTTGAAATAAAATATCTTATTATTAATAAATTTAATAAATATAAGTTATGCAATATGGTAAAATGTCTTTTCATTTATATCAAAATTTAAAATATAAAAAATATTATAATTCTGTTAGCATATGTATTAAAATTTTAAGCATTACAAATAATTTTTAGTAAAATCAAAATTATTATACCATAAAAACAATATCTCCACCATCTTCCTGTACTGTAGGTCTTATCCGAGTATCCAGTAATTCTTTAATCATTTGTACTATTTCATCATCTTCTTCAGCAATTTCTAAAAACAAACAATTAGATTTATTCATCAAACTAATCATATCATTCAAAATTGTTATTATTTTAATCACAAGATATATATATATCAAATATAAACACTGTAAGCCAAATGCAAACATCCCACACAGTGGTGTATGAATGTACATACTATAATATAAATATAATGATTATATATAACTAAATAAAACTGACGTGTATCAGAAGGAGCTTCTACTTCTGTCAAGATTGGTAAACCAGTTGCAAAGAAATCCATGATAGTAGCAAAAATTTCAGGTTTGATTAACTTCCATTCCATGTCTTCATCAACTTTTGTTACTGTTATAAAATCAGGTCCAAAAAATACAGCTTTCACACCATCTATTCTAAATAACATTTTTGCCAATGGGGAACAATAAGCTTCTGCAACTGTTGGAAAGTCTTTGGTTTGTCCTGCTTCTAATATTGAAACTCCAGGTATAAATTTCAAACTGTTTGGATTTGGAGTATCTTGAGTTTGAATAAACATATGACATTTTTGTATTTTATTCACCAATGGTACTTGGTTAAATAATTTCAAGTCAGGTAATGAATTTGAATAGCCAAAATAAGAGTGGAATTTATTTTCACATCTTGTCAAGTGTCTGCAAATTAGTGAATATACCAATTAAATACCTTTCAGAATGAAAAATATTCAAAATTTTTATATTTATAAAAGTTACAGATTTTTCTGCATGTTAATATTAGAATATATGTGTATTTAATAAACAATGTCTTTACTTGAAATATTTTATATGTATTAAATAATTATCTTAGAATGACATAAAAATATAATTCATTCCATTTTCAATTATTATTTTGTGAGAATAGAATATATTTATAAAACTCTTCAATGACTATAGTCTTGCAGTAAAAACATGTAAATAAAAAGTTAAGTTACAATCATTAAACGGATACTACGTAATATATTATTTTGAAATCACAAGATAACAAATAATTACTTGGCAGAATGAAATAGAATGGGTTTTGATTCCTTTATAATTCGAGGGCAGAACATTGGATTTCCAAGTAATTTATTCGTCAGTCTCCACCGTATTCCCATTTTGTGTAATTTGTCTTTAGTGTTCTTTATTAAAACATAATCCTTATGAATAAATAATATTATTTTGACACTTCAAATTTTACGCATTAACTTCAATATCATAACAATATATAATATATTTCCAGGTTAGTGCAGTAGATATACACTTATATACACCACTACATGTTAGTAAATTATCAATCCTACCAATATTCAAGGTTTTTCTTCGGGGACTAAAGCTGCATTTTCATTAGCGAAACTCTATATAGGTACTATATAGAGTCTATCTGATATACGTTCTCTGTCTTAATACAATAAGGATGCAAGATGACTTTCCGAACTTTTCTTTCAAGGTATAATTAATACCAACTTAAAATTTTTTAACTAGCGATCTGGGGGGCGAGGATTCAATCGAACTGGGTGTACTTACGAGCAGTGACGCCATTAGGCCCACTGAAATATAGTAATATCAACTCCATGCCTGGATACCAGGATGAGGTACAATCAAAAAGCTCGTACCATCTTTATTAATAAATTAACGACCTTACTTATTACAATAAACTTTTCTTAGTGTCTTGTGAAGACCGGTCATATACATTTTAACAATACCTCGAATTACAAATTTGCTCTGATTGTACTTCACGTGAATTTCGTACTAATGCGCATGCGCTATACAGTTAAAACAAGATACACTATCCCGCGACAACGTTTCTCTCTCGGCTCGCTTTTCAATATGCAGAGAGCATGGCAGTGCACGTTCCAGTATTACTATATTTCAGTGATTAGGCCATGCGAGATAAAATCCCGCAACCCCTACCACGCGACTGAAATAGACGGTAGGTAATTGAGAAATGATTAAAAGGATCACACCACAGAAATAATTTTTTCCCATTCTTAAAAAGAAAAACTCAACGTGAAGTCGCAGTTGTTATTGGGAAAAGCAAATTCATTTCAAGAATGAGTGTGTTCTAAAATCGACTGGCAAAAAACTTAACATGTTATTTATTTAATAAAATAAAATTTAAAACAAACAAAAATAATTTAAGAACATTTTATTTTGTAAAAAAGACAAATTATAATACATTGTCGTATATTAAATACAAAATATAAAAACATAAATTTATTCCTATGACTTAAAAACCAAAACAAAATACTTAGTTGTTTTGTTATCAATGAAGACTTTTTTTGCCCTATAACCTCATTTCCGTTTATTGTACTCGTGCCACATTATATAACTTTTTCCTTTTTCCCATTGACATACCAAAATTGGCTGTTAATTAGAGGAACTCATATAGAATAGTCTTTTATATGTATTTATAAACGCTTACGAAGTATTTTTGGTCGTTATTCTTAATTTTCACAATTTCGTGAAATTCGTTTAAATAACGTTAGAAACTTGAGTCACATAAAAAAAAAATTTTTATTATATCTAATTCACTGATAATTTAGAAGTGGTCATAATAAATGGGATCTTATTGAACACTGTTTCATGAAAACACAAATAAAAAGAATATATGTTCATTATTTAAAGTTTTATTAATAATCCATTTAAAATATATATTTATAATTGTATATATTTATATATAATGAAGTATTTTTAAAACAAAATACTTTTACAGAACACAAATAATACAATTCCGGCACACTTAATTACAAAACTATAGCAATGAACGTCATAAGGTTCTAACAAACGCAACGCAATATATAAAATTCGCAATATAGAGATCAAATTTCGCTGTATTACATATTTGACGCGTTTATAAGTATAGTATAATTTTCGCTTTTAATGATTCACATAGCGCAACTAGTATCACAAGTATAATTCTCGATAGTTTAACAATTTCTAAGCCTACTTCTCTAATTTTTTAATACAACGCAATGTAAAAGGTACAAAAGGCAACATATTGTGGTATTCTAAAAGATAATAAAAGTAATACTTGTAAATAATATACAAAAAATATTTCTCTTCAACTTATGTACAGAATCACATTTGCATTTGAAAATATAATACGCAATCGCATCAATTTATACATGCATTATTTGAACATGGATTCGAGTATTCTATAACTTACACACATATATTGAAAAAATGGATCTTATCTTATTCCAATTTATATTTCAACAGCAAGTTTTGAACAAGAAATAACACTGCATATTTTTTATAACTGAACATTTTTCATAAAATTTCACATAATCTATAGTTTAATAGGAAGATATTATATAAATATAGTACAAATATTATATGCGTATTACATGTTGTACACTGAGAAAAATAAATTGAAAAAAATACAAAAACTTACTATGCTGAAATAGTAATTATTTGCGTTACGTTTTTGAAAATAGACGAATATTATTATAAAAATGATAGTTTGGACAAGTGTGTATCCCATTTACTAACAATCTTAGTCATTTTTCCTAATCTATTCTCTCTGTGTACAATAAAATTTATGCTTTTTCCTTCTTTTCATTAAGGTAAAAATTAAACTTAGCTTTTCGGCCTAAACCTGGACATATAAAAATCGCAATCTACGCAATAAACAGCTGGTTCAGTAACCTGTTTTTTCCTACATAAATGGCATGGAGCTATTTTCGGTGCCACTTTTTGTAAAACAGGTTGAGTGCCAGGTAATGAAGTTTGTTTCTGTGAAGGAAAATGAATTTGTTTGGTTTGCTTGGACATGGGCATGTGCTGATAAGCTGGGTACTTAACACCAGCTGGCACTTGTCCATTTTGTAGACCATTGGGATAAGCTTGATTAGGTGGTAGGATGCCTTCCGTTTTCTGATTAGGTCGCTGTTGATACGAACCAACTACAGGGCACCCTGACGGAATCTGCTGGTAATTGGTGGAAGGTTGAGGGGGTGGTTGGTATTGAGGCAAAGGATGATTCGACCTAGTCTGATAGGAAACAGGTTGATAAGAGTATGTTTGGTACCCATTATGGGCCGTTTGATTTTGAGGCGGAGAATGTTGATATGCCTGATTAGATGAATAATTCAAGGTTTGTTGTTGTTGAACAGTTACTGGGCTAGCTGTATGACCTTGTATCCTTTGATTCATAACATTTTGTTGGGACGATATTTGTTTATTCATCTGATTATGTTGTTGCTCTACTTGGTAATAATTTGGATAACCGTTCTTTGCACAATTAGTTTTAAGTGGGACATTATTTTGAGGATACTGATGTTGTGCTTGTGTTGGATAAGGACTTGAAGGCTTTTGAGTTGGCGGTAGTGCCATGTTTTGATTTCTTAGTTGAGGATATCCAGTAAGATATTGTGGATATCCGTTTTGTGTATATCTGATTTGTTGTGGTTGGGGAGAATATGATGTTGACGTTTTTAATTCTCTTATCGTATCTTGATTGTCATTATTATTGTAAGGGTTGTACTTCTGAATAGAATCATTGGAATTTTGTCTAGTGAAGCTTGAATTCGGAAGAGGGTTAACATTGCGAAGTTGATCTTGGAAGGGTGTCGCTGGTATACTATTAGCTTCGCTTTTGAGTGGAAGAGTTTGTTGTTGAAACTTCATTGGTACATTGTTTTCTCTATTCATTTCTGCTTCTTGCAAACTTCTTATCTCGCAAAGTACTTGAGCTGTTTCTGGTTTGTTCATTGCAGATCGAAGAACTCGTTCCAGAATTGGATTCGGAATGTAAGAATCTTTTTCATCATCTTCTGCAGTTGCTACTAAAACAACTTGATCACAAAAAGAAACGCTTTTCTTTTTACCTAATCGACGTTTCGTTTTCTTTGGAGCATTATCTTCAGCAATGGGTAAGATTTGTGAATTTTGTATTGTATTTTGCATTGCAACTTCACTAATATCGTCTTCAGGATAATCTATTGGGAGCCCATTTTCATGTGGTAATGTTAAAGACATTGACATAAGTGCGGCATCTAAAGTATTTTCATTAAATCCATAAACATTTGGATTTGGTGTTACAGATACAAAAGTGTTCTGACTAGAATTTGATTCAAAACTGGAATTTAGTACAGTCTGGTTATCTACTCTGGGCATTTCTTCTTGCGGATCTGCTGATTTTGGGACTTCTTGAACAACTGATTCCATATGTATTTTCTCGGAAACCTGTGATCTTGGTTGATAAGTTTTAATTTCTGCTTCTGATTGTTTAATAGTCGGTTGGAGTTGAATTTGCTCAAATCTCGCAGCCATGTCTTTTACAGAAGATGATACTATCCTCGGGCAATCAGGTACATCTCGGCCTTGAGGTTCGAAATTTCCTATACTATTCATCATCAGATCACTTGTTCTTCGAGCTATGGTTGAACCTGAAGTTATCTGCGGTATTAGATTAGAATGTCTGATCTTGTTGTCTTCACTTTTTTTCATTTTCCATTCAGCTTGCTTTGCTTGAAGCTCTCGCACCCAAGTTTGAGTATTTTTATCTTCTTCCTCAGCAGGTGCTACATCTTTTTTTCTATCTCCTTGATTTTCAGCATTAGTAAATTGATCGCGTTTCTGTAATTGAGCCAGCAAAGTATTTATTTGTTGGGCATCTATTGGTTGCGATTGTTGTTGTTGAATAGATTGTTGAAGGAGAATTTTGTTATTGTCTTCGATTCTATTATCAGTTTCATCAATTGGTGGCGGCGGTGGTGGAAAATCTTCGCTAGCTTGCCTTGAATGAGAAATGGACACAGGAATTGATGGGTAAGGTGGAGGCGGAAAGTCTTCACTAGCTTGTCTAGAGTGAGAAACGTTTCCGTTTTCAGGATATGGTGGTAATGTTTCCTGCTGCTGTTTCAGAGGAGTCTGTTCATTATGAACGTCTGCTCTCGTTACAACGTACGTTGGTTCGTATAAAATACCATTAGCATATTGCACGACATCATCCTGAATTCTAGGTTTATTGTTATAACAGTTTTGAGAATTTTGACTTTGATTTTTATCAACGTTATATGATGAAGGTAGGAAAGGCAATGAATGCGGTTCAGAAGAATATTCGGCATAACTGCTTGCTCTGCTTGATTGACTAGCCGACCCAGTATGACTCCAGTAATTGTTCTGCTCTTGGTTAATGCACTGCGCGTCGGCCTGTGACTCGTTACGCACTTCTCCCGAACACTTAGACTTGCTAAGTTGAGAAGTGGTTCTAACAGGTGGCGGCGGCGGAACCTTCGTTGATTGCGGCACTTTCGTTGCTTGCGGCACCTTCGTTGCGTGCGGCACCTTACCAGCGCTGCCGTGAAAGCTTTTGCGCATCAGACGACTTCTCTCGAGATTCGGGTTGCCGGAACTACCATTGCCAGTGAATTCTAAATGACCCTCTGATAAATATCCGCTCAAGGATTGCGATAGATCGTTGCCCTTAAGTCCCACACTAGAATCGTCTAATGATTGTTTTGGAAGAGTATTGGACGCATTGACGTTAACTGGTGGATTACCATCTTGATTATCTCTTAGATCTGGCATACTTCGGTTTTTCCGTTTAATCAAACCTCCCATCAAAAGTTTTCTGCGTATTTTGTGTTGCTTTTTGCTCTGCTTCTGGTCACCTTGTGATCCACTATTAGTGGATTGTAGTTTTGATGAATTAGAGCTGTCAGACATTACACTGTCTTTTGATTTATCAGTTTTACTAGATTTTGGGGATATTGATGAACGACTGGGAGCTATTGAAAAGTCCTTAGAAACATTTTTATTCCGTTCTTCACTTCTTGCACGTTTCTTGTCCTTTTTGTCATCATCGCAACGTTTTGTACGACCAAATAAACCCGTTCTTTGTGTAGGCTTGTCATAAAGCATATATTCTGCATCCTCAATCACATTAACTGCTGTAGCTTTACTTCGCAGAGTCTTCTTTTTTGGCAAAGTTGCGTAAATTTCGATACTTTTTGTTACTGGCTTATCAACAACTGCTGGAGTATTGATTAATAATTCTCGGCTATTTTGCCTGGAGTGATTACCTTTATCCCGTGAATTCTGGCGTGAATGTTGACCGGACTTACTACTCTCTCGAGAATGTCTACCTTCTGACGCGTTTTCTGTAATAAAAATTAATATATTTTCTTTTGTTAATTTGTATAAATATCACTAAGACTATCAAGTATTATACATGTTATTTTTGCTAGTTTCGTTAGTTTGTTATATATAAAAATTCATGGCGGGTTACATTTTAAATTACATCTTACAACTTATTACTGAATGAATTACCTTCTTTTTCGCCATTAGCAATAGTTTGCTCTTGCAGTATTCTTCTGTGTAAACTTCTAGCCCGCATCACGCAAGTATTATGCTTCATTCGCGCACTAGTAATAGTTTGGGGATTATTGTAAGGAGCATCCATTGCTGCTCTGGCTTTGTTGCTCGCAGCATTGCACAACGCTGCGGCAGTACCAAGATCACCGGCATCTTCTGCTGCTCTGGATTTATCAAGCAAAGCGTCTGTTTCTTTGCAAAGACGTTCACAGTCATCACCAGACATTGGTTGATATCCTTCCGGAATCTGAGCAAGCTATTCGGCAAAATACATCATATTTATTCAGTGTACTATTTAAAGATAAATATCAACTTGTATGATTTATGTCCGATCCCAGAAATATCTGTGGTATGTACCTAGGACATTTAATCTCCCAATAATATACTAAGAATATTTCTGGGATTGGACATAAAAATATTATTTGAAAATGTTTATGGGATACCGTACGATATCTCTTCCTACTAGGGTTCTAACGAGCATGTTTACAAATTACTATTCGTGAGATAATAAATTTTTTCACATCAGCAGGTAAAAAAGTGCTTATAAAATATATTTTTGTTCAAAATTACCAAAATAATTTAATTACCTGAAGATTATGTTTCAACCCTTGTTGCAATGGAAGACTATCAGTCGAGGATAAAGAATAAGAGTCATATCCTGCATCATAATGCATGTTACTATTGTTATTAAATATTTCGCCGTTTTTGCTAGTGGGACTCTTTGGAATCCCTGCATTCCTCTGCATTTTATTAACAATGTACAAGTACGGATTGTCCATAGTTGTTGATGAACTAGAAGATGCGCTATTTCTGTCCCCGGACCAGTTTCCTGAATCTCTTCTTCGAGGTACATTTAAATGTTCAGGTACACTGATTCCATCTTGAGGAGCGGAGCCAGTACTCAAACTTCTAGTCAGCTGAACATGTTGCTTCTTCTGTTGATGTAACATCACACTTTCAACGGCTCTACGATTGATATATTTTTGGTCCGCTTCTCCATCAACAACATCGATACTTTGATTTGCGAATATCTTGCTTTGAATATCTGTCAAATTTTGATAATCACTGTAGATCCTTCTCTGCGTGTAATTATGAGGAGGACTGTCTGGATTTGGAGTTATTGCCCGTCTAGCGGTGTTATTAAGAGATGGTTTTTCTGGGCTAGGAGTTATGGACCTTCGTACATTATTTTTTATGGGAGATTTCAACTCGTTTGTGTTGGGGAAAGGTGTAACAACTTTAGGAGCATCTTCAGTATTTACGGGAGTTCCGCTAGGGGTCGCGTACAGAAGCAGCAGAGGCTGATAACGCCCACGGCGACATTTCTCCACTACTTGTTCCCAGCGGGGACCAATTTCTTTGACAGTTGCATCGTCAAAGTAGATCCATACCTGGTAATCAGAAACAGTCAATGTCAGTTTTTAAATCACTTACAATTATAATTTTTTTTTTTTCAGAATTAATAATGCAACAAAGGTCAACTAGTTGAACCAAGACTTCTTGAAACTTACCTTTAACTTTGTGTGGAAGAAGAACGTGGAATAGTGTTTGCCATAATAAGTGACGACTCCCACCAAGTTGTGAACTGTTAATGCTCCCCAATGATCGTCAGTAACGCTGTGAAATATGTCCGCTAATCTGAGAGAGGTTCCGATAGTCGCAAAAACATCCATAATATGTTCTAAGGAGGGTCTCTCACTGTCCCAGACAACACCCACCGACACTATTTCTGGACAATTAATCAAGCTTCGGTGTATCTGAATTTTGGCGCCGCATGAACTCTGTAATATAAAATTCATATAAACTGATTATTTTGATTTCACATGGATTTCACACACATAGACTTGTATTGTTGTAATTAAAAAAACATTTGCATAAACAAAATACAAATCTAGAATTTACTGAAAAATGATAATTAATTATATATTAATATATATAATTTAATTATTTGAAATTGTTAGTTCTTATTAAATCTTTTCTCTAATAAAGTCAATTTTTATTAAAGTAATTAGGCGTTTGTCTCAAAGTAACTAGCTTAAAATATTGAAGGCGGTCACACTTACAGGACAATCGCGTATATCGCCCATTCCACCGGCCCTTTTCAGAAGTTTTCCAAATAAGTTCGGACTATTTCTTTCGCTTGGCGAGATTTGCCTGGCTTGCGAAGTTAGCGCCGACGCCGACACATAGTGCACCATCTGAAATTAAACGATTTCGTTATTGAATTTCCCAAGTAATAGTTGGGAAAGCGTCTATGTTTGATGGAGTGAACAGAACGAACGTAATCGGCCATGACCGACACAACCAGTTCTACATTCCTCGTTGCAACTTATGCATTGTGTATTGAGAACGGAAAATTGTTGCGATACTGCCGATTCTTTTCGCTGCATTGATTTGGGAAGGGTGCCTTTGATAATGCCTTTGAAACTTTCAGTCAATTTTTACTTAAAGTGAAATGCCGATGGAGAGCAACCTTAAAACTGCCATAATCTCCTAAATTCCCCAAAATTCTGCTTCATACAAACGATACAATTTATCCCCAAAGCAAGTTCGTTTACCCAAGGTAAATAACTCGACATCATTTTATAACGACGATGAAGAAAATTTAACGTGAGTCTAAGTCGCAATTAATCCTACCCCTCCCTCCCAAGATTTAACTGTATCCGGTGTCTTAATCGCGATATGATCGATAAGCCATTAAATGGCGATTAGTTAATCGCCTTAGGTTCCTCACTTCCGATAGTTGCTCGGCTTCCCCATCCCTACCCCCAAAGCCCAATTTAAGTCGACGAAGGGATGACGGATAAAAGCTCGGAGCAAAAGGAATGGCAGGACCCCCGGCGTGATGAATGATAGCATAAACAAATGCCGAATATTCCCACGTAATTAGGAACAACTTGGGCACCCCCGCAAGCTGCGTCTTTGACTTTTGTTGACCGCCATTACGGGATCCCTGTATCTTCGATAAAGGTCAACCCTCAAGCGCTCCGTTTTATGCTCGTTCCAGGTAGAATCTCGAGCGCATTATGCTCGCCTGGCCAAGACGTGGGAAAAGAGCCGCAAGGTGTGCTCACCTTTGTGTTTTATCGTTATTTCCCAGAAGCGCAAAAAGGCAGTTAAAGGAAATGCACGTTGCCGCCGAAAACAATTTCACGTACGTGTGGGCTTCCTTTTTTTTTTTTTTTTTTTTTTTTTTTTGGAAAATTAAAATGGGTCATTCAATGCGCTCAGTCGATCGTAAATTAATATAGTCTTGTAGGTGTATCGTAAGGACGAGATGTTTTTGGGACTTGAGTGGAAGTTTATCGAGTGAGTTCGGTTGCATTCATTGAATTTTCACAGAATTGAAAGGAAAAGTATGTTCATCTTTTTTTTTGTGTAGTCATTGGTAACGGTTCGTTCTCAAATTTGTTGGACAGACAATTTTGAATTCACAATTTCGTGACACTGATTTGTAGTAATGGTTAATTGTTATTGGTTTCGGGTTGGTAAAGATAGTGAAAATTATTAATGTGAAAATAAAATTCAAAGAAATTTAACATTATTTCTTAGTATAAATGAAACATTTGGTCCATATAGGTGTTAACAATTTCATGTAAGGAAATAAAAAAAATTATATATGGACATATATGTTTATTCTTAATCCACATACAGCAATAAATAGCTATACATGGTAGATATATGGTAATGATGATGATGATACAAGGTTCTATATAGGCATATTCTTCACAATCTTTTTTTTTGCCATGTAAATTTACCTGCGTGAATGGAAGAGGTTCCGATGTGGCGCGGCAGGCTCCGCAAACGCTCTGCTCCACCAACGTCATTGCAAATTTTTGGTGCGGCACGCAATGTGGCGCGCTACACATATCCTCGACCTGGTTGCTCGCGATATGCAAATGAATGCGTTGAAGAATGTTTTCCTGCAATGGCAACAGTATAATTAGTGGTTTTCTCGGTGAAAGCGGAACTTTGCTTGGATTTTGATACTTCATGTGACTTTTCACAGTTCTGCAAGAACCCCCTTGGTGTCACAATTACGAAACGCGAAGAACATGACGAAAATATAACTTAGATCTTTCCCTTCAGATATAATCATCCTTCTCTGCTCTTACAGAGAATTCAATCTTACAGAATTATTATAAAGAAATTTATTAATAATTGCTATTATATTTTATACCAACTTGAGGAAAAGCAGAGACACTAGTTTTAAATGTTATGTTTATAGATAAAAGAGACATTTTTCTTTATAAAAACCTTTTCATTTTTATTGAAAGACTGACATACATCTGAAACACAGTTAAAAACAGTATTTTTGTATTTTTCTCAGTGTAGTTTAAACAAATATTAGACAAAATGGCATAGAACTCATTATCTTACAATGAGAGGGGCGTGTCTTAAATTTTTCCAGTTACCGATATTTCAGAAGTATGAACTATATCTCTAATTGGCGACTTAGGGTGATGGTAAAGGGCGCGACTGCACGGAGAGAAAAGATTAATAAAAATTACTGACATTGTTAGTAAACTGGTCATATACTTGCAAGAACTGAAAAATTGCTATCCTAAGTTAGTAAAAAGTGTCAGCTTTCTAAGAATCATTTTCAACAAATTGATACGTTTTACTAACTTAAAATAGTAATTTTTAAAGTTTTGCCAATATATAACCAGTTTACTAAGAATATCAGTAAATTTTATTAAACTTTTCTCTCCGTGTGGTTGTGACTGTGAGGTAATGAGTTCCAATTCTTGATAACAATATTTCTTGTCTAATATTCTTTTAAAATACTACATCATCTTATAAGGAATATTATAAATACACACATATCCCCTAGTTATTATAAAACATATTTAGCAATTCCTATTAAATTTCTCTCACTGTCTCATCTCATTTCAGTGAAAATCGCGAAACGAGGGGGAAAAAAGGAATGTTTATTTGAAGGCAAGAAATTATATTGATAATAAACCGAATGACAATAATTTCTTTGGAATAAAATAATTGATATTTATCACAGAAGAGTGGACTTTCTCGATAAAAAAAAAATTGGAACATTCCTACCATCGAAGGCCTAAAATTATTCAAACACGTTTGAACCAATTTTGAAAACCCGTTAGATGGTTAGAGAAAAAGCATAATTGTCGAGCGCGTAAATACTTTCATATTTATAACCGCGGATTCCAGCCAATAAATGTTTTACAAGCGATCGTTTTTCTCTTCGGAAATTATGGAAATCACCTTTCGACGTTACTCTTGAAAAGCGCCGAAATTGTAAAGGCGCTTGGAAGAAAAAAGTCGATTAACATACTCAAATTTGGTCCGCGGAAAAGTGAACCATTTGGAACATATTTCTTGAAGAAAAAAAAACAAAAAAAAACAAAAATAAAAAGAAACATACTGCAACAAATCATGTATTGTGTATTGGCAGGCAATTTATCGGAACCCAATGAAATGGGTCAAGGATTTATAATCAATTCGACGTTTTTTTTTTCGCCGCCGCAAATAACGGGAAGCTAATCAAGATCGGCGCAATAATCTTACGCTAATCATGTGTAAGATATAAAGCGCTACTAAAGGCGCGATTGCATTAACGTGTTGGAAAGTCGAGACCGGTATTTCTACTATTACTCGAACTTCGTTATCTCTGAGCATCGGTTCAGATGATTATTCAACTGCGAAAAGAATTTTTCGTGGCGAACAACTTGGGGAAATGAATAAAAAAAAGAGTTTCTTCCATGATAATGGAATATAAATAGACTGATTACTTAGCAAATTTAATTGACGCTGCTTTTATTTATTTACGTTATGAATATACGTATTATAATGATTATATGGTTACTGTTATGAAGATAAATCAACTATTCATCGCAATAAAAATGTAAATAAATCATAAATGTAATGAAAATGATTTGAATACAAAGTGAACAATACTATTTATCTTAGCAACATTGTTATAATATTGTTTTTAGAAAAAGAAATTGTTGACTTATGTTGAAATTATTGTTGTTATAAAAAGATGATTTAAAGTTGGATTAATCCTTCAATATCCAATTAGAAGTTTAGTCAAGTTAATGTTGATTCAAGTATCAAGTTAAAGTATTTTTTCCAGTGTTGAAACATAAAAAGAATTTACATAAATGAACATTGATTCAAGACTGATTCAGTAAAGTAGCTCAATGATAATTGAAAATTTGTCCAATATAAACACAACTTAATCCACATCTTTTTTATGTTAAATCTTAAATTATTCTTTAAATTTTCAGTGTCTTTTCTATATTTAATTTTTTTATAATAGATTTAATATATAACATTTCTGATATTCTTTTATAAAATCGACTTTCCAAATCTAAAACTTCTAAAACCAACCCAAATTATTCAACGTTCCGAATTTAACATACGTTTAGTGATGACATTATTTTCTGTTCGAAAACCAGTTTAAAATTATTCTTATGTTCAATAATACATGCTTACTGATGTTTCATTTTATCTATCCAACATTATATATATCAAACATATACCTAGTTAAACATTATCTTCAACACAATAATTGTTACTTAATACCTAAACGATTGATTAATGATCGGACCTTCTTACTTAAAAATCTACCTACACGACAATAAGTTACATGCACGTGTACAAGTATGAATTATTATTATTATTATTATATTTTTTGAAGAAAAAAAAAGTGGGTTAAAGGTTAGAAATGTCAGATGTGAAGGGTAACGTTACGGCGCCGATTGTTATGAATTTTGTAACGCATTTTTTTCCTGCCTCGCTCGTAACTTACAAAGCATTCCGCCGCGTCATCCATGAAGCCGAGCTGAAACCTTTGCTGATCGAGGAAGCTTTCGGCGAGCGCGCGTCGCAGCGCGTCAGGCGGCAGGGCGCTTTCTTGCGAAAATTGCAATTGCGAGAACAGGTCCTGAAACAAACAAAAGACAGCATTTCGTTGAGTCAAAATGTTTTGAATTGGACGCAACAAGATAAGGCGATTGCCCAATCCCCGCCCTAATTACTGTTATATCAACGCGCGTTTTGGCGGGAAATTTAAACGCATTTCTAACATTGAGCACACGCTGAAAAATAAAACAGTTAATATTCCCATAAAAAATTGGATTCCAAACACAAAAAACAATTTATGAACATTCTTACGATAAATTATAAAAGAAATACTACAATAAAGCATTTATTCCAATAAATCTGTAAAAATTCCAATAAATTTACAAGAAAAAGTACTTTATTTTAGCATTTATTTCATATTTTATCACAAATATCTTCATAAATTGTCTTCTGGGGTCGGATTCCAATTTTTTTATGGTAAAATTAACTCTTTATTTTTCTGCGTGCAATGTCAAATGTACGCATTTAAGATGCGTCCCGAAAAGTCAACGTTCAACTTCTGACATTTGTGCACTCATACCGCAAACTCAATTGCACAAACACCTGGCGACACTGGTTACAAAAATGCCGCGGTTTTTGCGATTAACTTTATAAGCGTTCCTCCTTTTTCTGCCCGGCGTATCCAATATATAATAACGAAGACATTGCGTAAACGCCGCAGCCTTTACGATTATCGCTCGTAAGATTGTTTTCCATCGAATCAAATCGAGCGATAATTCTTTTTTCCCCCCTCCCCCGGCCCCCTTCGTCCGTTTGTTTTTCACGTAAAACCGATCGGGAGCACGAGCGTCGCTTTTTATGACCCGAAAGGAGCGGAGGGGAGGAAAAAAAATGAAAAATTGGTTGCTGGTAAGGCCAATTAAGTAATCCGAGGATTGGACGAAGCCGGGAGATAATGTTTCGAAACCAGCCGAGGATTACAAAATGTCCGTCCAAAAGTTGCCCGGCGCCGAATTTCCCGAAGGTGCTCGCGCAAAGGGTCAACCACCTCGCGCTTTCTTCTCACCATTTGAGCCATAAATTTTCCCTCCTGTTAACGCACAAAACAATAACGAATTAATACGCGTAATAAATAATCACTTCAACGCCAACACCGAGGCCGTTTCAATTCGTTATAATTAATTGAAACGGGAGGTGAAATCGCGGGGTATTAAACCCGGATAAAATTCTTTAGCGCCGAATTATGTAAGTAGACGCGATTTCTGGGATGGAATAAATAAATGCGGGAGGGGAGAAAAGTGCGGAAAATTCGTAATCTGGCGGGTTGTCGCTTATCGGGTGAATCGATGATTGGTACAAATTGAGTCGATAATAAGGAGTTTAAAACAGCTGTGTGTGCCGAGCAAATGTGGCTTTGCAATCCCGCTTTGGCGAGCTCTGCTTTTCGGTGTTACATATTTGCGTAACGTCCGCTTTTGATGTTCTATTTGGAGCAAGTTTTTTTCAACAACCGATATCGCTCGCGGGGAGCCCAATTGACCGGGAGCGCTAATTAAAGAAGTGTCGTAATGACGTTTCCGTAATGGCACCCATTCATCGATGAAGTCTCATTGAATTCGCGCGTTTTTTCTCGTTATTGTTCGTTTTGCTTAAAGGACGAAAGAGAGATGATTTTGAGAAAGAAGAATAATTGTTTCTTTATATTTTTTCGTTTGACTCGGCCGTGTAATTTGTTTTATTATTATGTTATTATACCTTTTTATCATTTAATTTGTTTCATATTATATATATGTATATATATAATCGATTGGCAATAAAACAATTGTACAGAACGAGAAATTCGACTTAAGTTAAACACCAAAGTAACTAAACATTTGTCCAACACTTTGAAAATTAGGAAAAGTTATTTAGAAAAGTAAGAAAAAAATAGTTGTTTCCTAAAAAAGAACATGTTTTCTTTAGGAAAACATCTTCATTGGAATAACAGAACTAAAATCAATTTGAAAACTTAAGAAAGGAATAATGTGTCCAACATTATATAAGAAGAAAATTAAAAAAAAACTTTTTATACAAAGAAAATTCCCTTGTCAATCCTAAGATAAAATCTATTCCCAAAGAAAAAGAAATTACTAAACAATTTAAATCTATGAAAGTTGATTAATTATTACACAATGAATAAATAACAAAATTTCCTTCTCAATTGAAACAAATGAAACGGACTTAATTGAGAAAAGCAAAGTGCGAGTTTTAAGAATTGAAATGGAATATAAATTTCAATCGTTGCCATAATACTTTCCACGAAGCCATTATTGTAAACAATTAAAAAAAAAGTTATTACAGAACATTGACAATCGGGCGTCCGAGTTAATGCTTTTAATCTAAAATCGATTAACATGCAGATTATTTCTGAATGGGAGTAATCTCTTTAACAGCGGAGGTATGATTATGAAAGTGAAGTGGGATCTCGTCCCACGTATGACGAACGCAGTTTGTCCATTGCTCCACTTGTGCGAAATCCGACCATAATTGCATTAACTTTAGTTCAACACAAGCCACAAATCAGACGCTTTTAAATGGAAAACAATTGGTTCGCGCGAAACAAGGCTAAGCATTCGGGACTTGGGTTGATTTCACTTTCTAACTAGTTCAAACATTATCAAATATTGTCGAACCACTGTTTCAGGTTCAGTTACCTTCAATCAGATAATAAACATTGGGAATTTTGAAGGTTAAACCTTTTACAAGCACACGATGGTGCGTTGCAGAAATTTCTGCATTGGGGAACTTTGCTTGCTTATCTAAAATTATATTTTGTATTAGAAAAGAAAAAGGGAAAAAAACCCATCGACTCAGACCAAGACAAAGTTTTCTAAGTCCACAAATATAAATAAACTCGTAGTACGTTACTACAAATCAAGTTTTTTGCATAAATTGAAATGGTCTTCTGAAAACTAGTTTCAGTCCATTCATATCGGGCGAGTTATCTTTTGGAAGTCGTAGACCTAGGCCAAGACACTTTCTAGGTCTAAACTTCAAAACTAACCAAAGCATTTAACCTTGATTAATAGTAAAATATTATAAGGCACGGTTGACTTTCACATCGTACTCCAAAGAAAACCTATCTAACACCGAAGATTCGTATCATGCCACATTTTACCATTAGTCAAAGCTGCAAAGGTAAATCCTTAAATGTAACATTTTTCCTAATAATCACCTAATCCTACGACGACTCCAAGTTCATTTACCCCATCTTAAACAAATGTTTATCCAAAATAACATGGAATCTAAATGAAACCATTATTCCCAATCCAAAAAATCCTCGAAATCTCTTAAATCCAAAAGTCCTGAAAACCTGATGAACCACTATAAGAATGGAACCAAAAAACCAAATCCGGATCGTACTTTTTTCAACTGGTCCAGGTCCGAGCCAGGTGGGTCTTCCCTTTCCATGCCGCTGTCCTCTCCCTCGTCCCCCCTGGCGCGGCTTTGGCACTCGGGCGCGCCTGCGCCGGCGGCCAATCCGGATGCGGACGCGTCCTGGCGGACTTTGATCCACTTGAGCATCTCTGGTCCCGGAAATGCCTTCGTCCGAAAGCGTGAGTCACTCGCGCTCCGCGGCAACGCTCGCGTTCCCGGCTACCACTGGCGCGGGCAACGCCGACACCACACGGACCCCGAGAAAGACACGAGACCACGATTCACCGGACGTGCCGAGGGGATCCATCTTGCCAGCACCATCCGCGGGCCACCCCCTCGCGTCACTGGCACGTGTTTGGTCGATCCCCCGCGGTACGATTGATCAAACGACAACTTCGCAACCAAACAAAATTAACCGCAACCAAACAAATGAACTTCAACCGTGGCGCACTTCCAGTTAGAACCGGAAAGATCGGCGGTAATGGTCGCAGCCGTCCTGGCACCGCACTGGCGCAAAGGATCCCGGCGCAAAACGCGACGAAAACTGGTCGCACGTACGCGTTACTCGTGGGAGAGTGGTTACCCGCGTACGCGAGAGCGAGCGAGCGCGCGCGTACCTCAAGGCAGCGACTCGCCGAGTGCTGGCGAACCGCCCCACCATCGCTCGGCCGATGTAAACGGACCGCGCGATCCCCGTAGCCAACCCCCTACCTTCTCTCTCTCCTTTCCTTCTTCGGCTCCTTCGTCTCTTCTACCGCTTCTACGCGATAGATCGGCCGAGCCAATGACGTCACCCGGTTAGCTTGCGCCACGTTCACTAACCCGAGCGAGCCCGGCCGGGCCTTGAGCGTGTGTGTACGAGATGTGGAAACGTGAACGGCGCGCGGAGATGGCGAGGTGCCCGACGCGAGGATAACGGCGGGGCCCGCGGGGAGAGGGGGGCCCCCAGGAGACAGCGCCAACAACGAGAGAGAAAGCAACAGCCGCGAGTAGAATACGAAGCTGCGCGCGGCCACCGACTGGACCAGGTTCGGGCAGAGTCACGCTCTCTTGGCTGATGCCGATTTATCCAGCCGATCGGCTCCTTCGCTCCTTTTATTCGTATCGCGATGGTACCGAGGTTTCGTGGAAGACGAGGGGTTGCATTTGGAGGGTAAAGTGTAGGGTGAAGGTGGGCAAATTTTGAGATCCCACCTTATTCAAAGGAGGGGGAAGTAGCAAAGAATGATTGAGAAAGGAGTTCGGTACGGGAAATTGGGTCGGTGCGACGGGGGAAAATGTAACTACGTAGAAGGAAAGGTGCTTTGAATATGGGATTCCGGAGTAGAAAATGAGAGGATGCGCCGTAAAATAAAAGGAGGGAGGATGACGAATCGGGTTTAACGAGGATGACGAAGGGAATTTGTCGATTTAATCCAGTAGGAAATTGACGAAACTCGTTATTGAGTTACATTTCTTGAGGAATTATGAAATTTTATCATATTACTATGGTGAGTCTTCTGGGGGTAGGTTAATTGGTTATTTTAGAAGACGGATCCGCGCATGAAAGTATTCGCAACCGAACTCCGATGAAACTACGATTCGTGGAACTAAAAGGGAATACATTTAGTCTTTTTGAAGAATCTAAAACTTAAAATAACTAGAGATGAGCATGCGAAGTAAATATTAGTAATATTTTGGAATTAAAAATGGTTCGTCGACCGAAGTGTCTTTTCCGGAACGGAGCAATTAATCCCATGAATTTAGCCGAGTCAAGAAACTTCGACTTAACTCACTATAGCTAACCGCGGCGAAATAATCCTCTCTTTTCTCGAGCGCGGAGAACCCTGCACCGAGAGACACTCGCTGGAAACTGTATCGACTTTACTTCACGCACGAATAAGCCCGCAAGATCGCCAAGGCACGATTCTGCTAATACCAATTCATTCGCGGTGAAAATGTCAACTATTCGTTCATTATTCAATGAGTCCGCGTATCAGTTTAGACGAAAAAAAAATAAAATAAATAAAAATAAATTCAGGGGGATCGTACTTGGTGCGCTGAAGCATTGACGATTGAAGGATCGGACGTTCGAACTTGAAGGGTTTCTCTTCGATGCGTCCATTACGTCGTGAAATGTGTTATTGTCTTCTTCACCTGACTGTGAAGTGCGTTCGGCCGGTTATTAACAAAGCGTTCGGTATCGAGGCAAAATATAAGCTTGAAATGTAAGGAATATAATGATGATCTTTTATTTATTTCAAAAAAATTGGTACAAGGATAGGTAAAATTTATGATACTGAAAAATGAAACGTTTTCAAAGTGCAAAATGTAAACATACTTTGTTTTTGGTTTGTATTTGCATCCATTTAACATGTCCTTCGGATGTAAATAAATAATATTATTTTTAGTAAATTGATCATGTAATTGCCAAAACTGAAAAATTACTATCTTACTTTAACCAGTTGTCAACACGGTGATACTTTTTACTAACTTAAGATAGCAATTTTTTAACTCAATCTTTGCAAGTGCATTATCAGTTTACTAACAATGTCAACAATTTTTATAAACCTTTCTTCTTCGTGTATGATAAATTTTGAAAGGGAGAAAGAAAATGGAAAGAAAACCAGTCGTCTTATAGACATTTTCGAACAAGTGTATTGGGATACTTTTTGTATACCGGTCGAAGTTAAAAATGAATTAGAAAGTATTATTCGAAACGTGCTTCATGGCATCTTCGGGACCAATCTCAGCTCACTCTAACACTGTTTAATCCCAGTTAGATAAATCTCTAAGAAAAAAAAGAAGAAAAAAAGTTAAGTGTTCGTCAGCAGGCTTTACTAGGTAACGGAATCTCCTGGAAGATGACATTAGATGAAAATAACATTTAATGATTGAAAATCAAGGACATATAGGAATCGAACCAAGGATATCTTCATCCGATCATTGCATAGATCTTTCATACCATGCAACTAATCAAAAGACAATTTCAAAGATTTTTTCCATTGTAAGCCATTTTTATAACTAAATGTCTATATAATTTTTCAGTGTTTCTCTACGGATCATAAGAATTTTTTCTTGTTCTTTTTAAGCTAAACATTAAATGTTTACAACTCAAAAATCTCTTACGTTTTTCATTGTAAAAGTTTCTTTCTTTTTCAGAACAATTCCTTTTTATAATCTGTTTCATTTATTATACCAAATGTTGAAATTATTACATTTAATATATTAGACTGTTCTCTTATATAATCTTTTAAAATTATATTTTAACAAATTATCACCATCTATCTACTTATAAGGTATCATCATTTTTACTTGACTATTTCACAATTTTATATTCAACATCACTTCTTTATCAATGATTATGAAATTGATTATCAAAGAATGTTGTAGATTTTATTATATAGGCGGACTATAACTTTATTATTTTACATGTGTTATTATAGATTTCGGAGGTGACGTTAGCTTAGGTAGAAAACAAGGCTGGCCACATTCTTGGGCCCTTGGATAGCGCTGGCACGTCTTCGGGAAGTGCGTGGAATGCGATTTTGGTGAATCATCTAGCACCCCCGAGCAACCAACCGCAGCCCTTTAGTTTTACTCTTTGCCTTCTCTCCCGTGAGAAGCATTCATAATTAATAACCCCGCATGATATATTTCTGGGTCACGCGAACTTTCGCAACCACTTTGTCATTGTTGTCGCGCCCATGATGACAAATATCTACTCATTATCCAAACCAGAAATTAATTATTTTACACGGGGCCGAAAAATGAATTATTTGCAAAATACAGATTGTAAAAAATCTTTGTTTTTTTATATTTCATATTTATTTTTGTATACTTGAAGGTATAAATAAACATTTTTTATTTGTTTTCCTTACTTGACCTTCTAAATGTTTACAAGCACTGTTTATTTACATTTAAATCATCTTAAAAACGTTTCATTCCTCAAACCTGTTTAATTTATCATTAATTATATTTTAATTTACACTTCTCTGCATTCATTATTTGTAAACTGAAATATTTCATTTCAATATTACATCTCTACTGAAAAGAGAATTGAAAGAAACAGGAGAAATTCAGACATAATAAAATAATTAGCTCCCATAAATGCAATTTCTAATGAACAAAAGTACGACAATTTATTAACCCTAATCATTCCCATTTTCCATGTTATCATCTCAAATCATAACGCCATTTAACCGAACAAAAATCTTAACTTCTCTAATTAAAAAGTGATTTCATTGAAAAGGCCTAACAGGACCGGCACTCGCGAGCCTTGCGTTACTTAAGCATTAAACAATATATCCTCTGATCATCTTTCGGATACAAAGCATTTGCCACGGAAATTCGCAAACTTCACAATAGGCGCGAGTCGCCATTTAACTGTACAAAAAAAAAAGAAAAAGAAAAAATACTTTTGCCGCGTTAATTAACGACATTTTTTTCTCCCTTTCCTTTTCGCAATCATTTCTATTTTTTTCTCTCTCTCTCTCTCTCTCGTTCGTAGAGTTACGTTATGATCGAAAGATGAGCACGTGCGATAAATGCGGATGTACGTGCATCTTTAATCATTCGTTTCGGAGAAAACGCTTTCCCGCTCGAAAACCTGTTTCCCTGTATTTCATTCTTTTTTTCTTTTCTTTCTCTTTTCCTGTTTTTTTTTTTTTCCTTTGTATATATAACATCGTTCCTTCTCTTATTGTTTTCTACCTGGCCGAAAATAACAGGTATACACGTGGGTCCTCGAAATTCAAGGCGACCCACGGGGCGTCTTTTATTTGGACACGTTTTCGAATTTATCAGGCGGCAACGTTAGGTCCCTCGGCTGTGTACACACGCAAGTGTTTCTCCGCGGGAAAAACCGTCGCGCGCTTTTATTTCGTCGGGAAAAATTGGTGCCAGCCGTGACGTTAAAACTTTTTATTGCATGTAAATAAATAGTTGTAAAAGAGACCCGGGCGACGATCGATGGAAAGCAATCGGGAGACTTCGGGGAATGTTCAGAAAGTTGAAACGTTTTGTTCGATTGAGTCGACGTAAAAGTTAATTGAAAACAAATGAACTGAGGATCGGGAATTTTGTTCTTACGAAAGTGACATCTCGGAAATGCTCATAAAGTCGGGAAATTGTTGCACTTAATGCGCAAGTTGGATTTCGTCGAAGTGGTATTGAAAATTGTACTGTTTGGAGAAAAAAAAAAAAGAAAGGAAATTAAGTTAGGCGGAGCTATTGAAATATCCTATGTGTTTTAACTTTCATTTTCAATTATTTTCAGCGAATGATTTAGTTGATATTATTTTTAGACTTGGCAAATATTTTTATTATCCGTGCGTTTGACATTTTATTGAGAAATTCAGTACAATTGGGAAATCCGGAAATAAATGCACTATCATTTATCTTTAGGTTTAGTCAAGAAAAATACTAAAAGTTATTGCAAATTTAATATTAATAAGAATATTGTCAATGAGAAAAATTAATATATTTTATGGTTTATTATATATATCTTAGTCAAATATAAAGGAATATTTTAAAGGGTTGAAAAGTGGAACATGAAAAAAAAGAGGTTAAACATAACCCAGTTATAGTTTAGTTTGGAAATTATAATTTAATTATACTCAAAAAACTGTACTTGAATATCTATTTACATTAAATAGAATCTATTCATCGTAAATAGTATTATTTTTATATTAAGAATTTATACAAATATTAAATAGAAAATCTATTAAACATAAGAAGATTCTATTATTCTTAAATAGACAGTTTTGTTACTGCATAATAAATACTAAACTAAAATAATTATATCTTAATAGTTGTTAAGATATTTTATAATAATTCAAAAATAGTAAATTGGTCCTAATTTAGTAGCTATTAAATTACTAAATTGACATTAAAGATTACTCCTCGTCAATCTTTAGTGTCAAATCACGGATATTTGTGAAATAAGACTTACATTTCTACTCTCTTGTATTTAAATTTAAAACTATTCTAAAACCCAAATTTAAATTAGGAGAAATTAGTCTACCATACTAGGGAACGAAAATGGAAAGGGAAAACAATGCGCTAATTGCAATTACGATTTGATTAAACACCGAAGCGATCGGCATGAAAAATTTATTCGTCCCGAAAGTGATCGCGGGTAAAGGTAATCGATGAAAAAGGGGGAAAGTCGGCAACTAATCAAACTCGGCGATTTTATTGAGGAGGACAATTAGATTTTATTGGCAATTACGGCGGAAAGAAATCGTCGAAAAAGTCCGGGACAAGTCATAAAAGTCGATGGGAGAGAAAAAAACTAATTAACTCGACTTCAAAGTGACCCCCCGAGTGACAGGGAACGGATTTGTCGTGGTTAAACGACGAGATCGGGCTTTGACCGTTAGTTGCATTTTCATTTGACCGTTAGTGCATTTTCCTAAAACAATGTCCATATTGGGACGCGCGTACGTTGCAATAAATACGCGTTTACCCCCCCCCCC
>JABFPN010001137.1:0-32687 GCA_022817305.1 Leptoteleia sp. ZL-2020
AGTTAGTAAAACGTATCAATTTGTTGAAAATGATTCTTAGAAAGCTGACACTTTTTACTAACTTAGGATAGTAATTTTTCAATTCTTGCAAGTATATGACCAGTTTACCAACAATGTCAGTAATTTTAATTAATCTTTTCTCTCCGTGTATTAAAATATATTAACGAAAAAACTGGAATTCATATCAACATTACTCAAACAACATATTTACGGAAGACTGATGTGAATTTCATAACGCTGCCAAACACCGCTAAATATTCACATTTTGCCTATCCAGGAATGTCAGCGAATTGCCAAGCGATTACCATTGAAATATTAGCATATGTGAAAGTTCCCCCCGAAGCTTACAGATTATTAATATTACGCTGATATTTATGCCGAAACATGATGTACCTAAGCATTATTCGTTATCTGTAATGCGTGTTAACTCGGAATTGAATGGTTTTGAGATAACAAAATGGTTGCTTCGGGCCCGCGATCGGCTCGTCGTACGTAAATTTCGTGCCTACTGTTTCTTATGCCAGTGTCGAATATTCAAATTAAGCCTTGCCGGTAACGGAGTCGTTGAACAGTCCGTGCAGTGAATATTCACCTCACGGATTCGCTATCGGAATGTGCCTCGGAATAACTTTCCAATTGCAGTGAGTAAGAGAGCTCCTTTGACGGACAAGTGGCGCGAAAATTGGGATAAATATCCCGCGGTCGTAAAGATAAGATAACGGGTTCCATAATCGCACCTAATTACGGAACACGTTCCAACTGGGAGAAGGACGCATATAAATTTCCAAAATTCGTCTCCCAGATAAGGGGGAAGACCACTTCCAAAACGGGGGGGACACGTTTGGTTGATTTAATGGGAATAATACGTCAGAAGCGATCCATTCGGTTAGGTATCTTTAACTAATTAAATGTCCTCGCCGAGGACCCCTCCAATTAGAACGGACCGATCATTAATTTCATACCATCGACCGATAATGAGAAGGCGAAAGAAGAACGAATTCGATTAACGATCGGGAGACGAGCACTAAGGGGGATCTTGCCGAGGCTCCTCGTCCTGCCATATTTTAGACGAAAGCTGGATATTAACATTTGCACTGTAACTCAGGCTACTGTCAAACAAACCGCGGGCCAATAAAGCAAAGGAACACACGCGGTTACACATGTCCGCCAAGGGGACAATACTAAAAACGTGACTTAACACGCGAAAAAGTGTGTATATAAATCGTGGTCGTGCGTCAGTGGTGCGTGGCGTTGTATCCGCGGCGTATCCAGGAGTAACGAAAAGCGGCTCGTCGGCTGGGGGCGGGGGGACGCGCGAGGTACGGCCACGGGGAAGGGGCGTGGCCGGGGCGCGCAGACGCCACGCGACCGTGTCATTCGAAAGGCGGGACCAGGGTTGAGGCATTGAGCTGTGTAAGCCCGAGCACGATCCGGCGCCTTTGGCGCGACTGTTATCGTCGCGCGCTGAAACCGTTCGGGGTACAACCGGTACCCGCGAAAATTGCCGCGTCACAATAGGGTAATTCGGGAGGTTCCGCCGGGGGATGGGTGAACGCGAATCGTACAACGCAGCCGGAAGTTAGGCAGAGTCGGTCGGATTTGACATGCCGTGATTTGGATGCGGCAAGATGCTGGTGCCCCAGGACATGATGGCCGCCCAGTCGAGGATGCTCTACCAGATAAACAAGTACTACGACGAGAGGGTCCAGGTGCGTATGGCCCAGGTGCAGAAGACCATCCGGGAGGTCTGCAAGGTGGTGCAGGACGTGCTGAAGGAGGTGGAGGTGCAGGAGCCGAGGTTCATATCCTCGCTTACCGAGTGCAATGGCCGCTACGAGGGTCTCGAAGTGATATCCCCGGGCGAATTCGAGGTGGTACTGTACCTCAACCAGATGGGGGTATTCAATTTCGTGGACGACGGTACCCTGCCGGGCTGCGCCGTACTCAAGCTCAGCGACGGCAGGAAGAGGTCCATGTCCCTCTGGGTGGAGTTCATCACCGCTTCCGGTTACCTGTCCGCCAGGAAGATCCGCTCCAGATTCCAAACTCTGGTGGCCCAGGCCTGCGACAAGTGCGCTTATAGGGATTTCGTGAAAATGATTGCCGATACTACCGAGGTAAAGCTGCGGATCCGAGAGAGATACGTCGTTCAAATAACTCCAGCCTTCAAGTGTTCCGGGGTTTGGCCCAGGTCAGCGGCACACTGGCCACTGCCCCATATACCATGGCCACATCCCAACTTGGTTGCCGAGGTCAAAACGGAGGGTTTCGACCTTCTGTCCAAGGAAAGCGTCGCATTGCAGGGTAAACAGTCCGCAATGGAGGGTGACGCTTGGGTATTATCCTTTACAGAAGCGGAAACCAGGCTTCTACAGGGTGGCTGTCGAAAAAGATGCCTGAGCATCCTGAAAACTCTGAGGGATAGACACCTAGACCTCCCTGGCAACCCTGTCACCAGTTACCACATGAAGACCCTGCTTCTGTACGAGTGCGAGAAACACCCGATGGAAACCGAGTGGGACGAAGGCAGCCTTGCGGACAGGATAAATGGCATCCTGCTGCAGCTCATTTCCTGCCTCCAATGCCGAAGGTGTCCGCACTACTTCCTGCCCAATCTTGACTTATTCAAAGGCAAATCTCCCAGCGGCTTGGAAAATGCCGCCAAGCAGACCTGGAGACTAACCCGAGAACTTCTGACGAACAGCCGAGCTTTGGAGAAACTTTAGCGATTGATACCCGGATACCCCCACCCCTAAACCCATCCAAAATTCCCGTTCCAAATTCGTTCCTTGTTTACGGAATTACCGATCTTAATTTGCTGTTGATGGTTTTCCGAAATTTCAAATTATACGAACGTTAAGAGTTCCGTTTCGCTGGAGGTAGATGTATTTATTTGTTGACTATTACGTTGAGTTGAGCTGTGGTTTACGGTTGATTTTGGGCGCCGCAAACATTGCCGTATTTATGCTCGAAATCGCGGTACGATTCTTCACGGATGAATATCGATTCGAGCCGTTCGCTTCAAGATGAGAGCTTCATGCGTGTATTTACGTTGCGAATCCAACTGTGCCGCTGAAAATTTCCTTTTCACGTTTAAGTGTCGTGCGATTTGTCGGAGGTGTTAACGCCGACAAACGCGCGTTAATTTGCAACCCAGCGATATTCCAAGCGTAATGTTTGTATTTAATTGGAAGAGCGGTTATCGAAAGAATGAAAATTGTTGTTTGTACATAGTTCCTTTATCATTATTTATACGACATATTTATTTTATACTTGTTTACACGCGCGAAGTATAATGTACATAACATGAATAAATGATATTATTCCATTACCCAACACTCGTGCGTTATTACTTTCAATTCCATCAGTACCGCATTTCAGTTGTTCTCTGTCTTTATGTATTTGTAGGCTATTTTAGTTTTATTTTCGACCCTCTTATTATCATATTTCGACGGCTCTTATTTCGAACTGGATTTATCATGTCTTAAAAGGCATGTAAACTGATAATGTGACACGACTTTTTAATAATAAAATATCAGATTTGCATATTTGCGAAGATAACGTGTTTAGTCGGATTTATTGAACAGAATTCTGGATTTTGTTTGCCAATTATTTGATTTGATGTTTAAATGTTGAAACGATTGGTTTATACATGTTGTAGATGTTTTTAAATTTAATAAATAATATTTTCTTGTTTTATAATACAGATGAATGATTTAGAGTTGTGATATGGACATATGATCTTTCTAATTTATTTATTAAACAAGTATTTTGTATTAAAATTTAGATTTCGCAATATAATTTGTATTTTGTATGTAAATATATTATACGTTACTGCAAGATTCAATTTCAGAAAGTCAATTATTTTTAAAATTGTATATGTTAATTAATCAATAATAAATTATAGTGAATATTTTATGAAAATTCGTATTTTTTATGAAATTTTATTAATTATATTATAAAATGTTAGATATTGATTGAATTTGACCTTAATATGAATATCATTTCAATATAAATTCTTTATCTTACATTCAATGTATAATAAATTTGTCATTGTACAGATAATTAAGATGTTTGTAAAATAAGTATTTTTAGCTTGTACATGGGATATACTTCTTACAGATCCATACAAATTCATACACAAAAAATGGCTGACATCGTTTTGCTTATTCTTATATGATTTTAAACTATAAATAAAATATAAATAATAGTAATTTTTGCGAGCTTATCATCCGATTATATATCCCACTTTTACGATATAAATAGTACTTCTTTTCTATTTTTTATGGTGTAAATGTAAATAATATTTTGTTATAAAAGGTATTTTTGAATTATATATGCTGTTTTATAACGTGTTTTGATAATTTATATAATTCTTTATATTAAAACAACTAGAATAAATTTAAATAATTGTGCGATTCGAAGAAAAATAAAAAGATTATGTATTATTTCAATTAAATTCAATTAACATGAATTAATTGCTATTCATTTGTAAAAACAACTTTGCTTTCCCTGCTTTGCATTACAAAAACTTTTAAAATAACAGCAAAGCGGATTTGTAATAAATTATGTTAAGATTATGGTAAAAAAATAATTTACTACTAAATGAAATATATTTACTCATCTAAAACATATGAAATTATACTTAGTTATTCTCGTAAATAAATTAATTACATGGAGAAAACTGTTACACGCACGTTATAATAAACATCGAGCGAAACAAATTGACGAGGTTATTAATAAAAAAATAACAATATTATGACTCTGTTAGCAATATAGATTTTTAAGTTACCAGTTAATAAATTTTCTTATAAATGCTACATTTAATCTCATCTAAATTACTTGTGCTATTAGAACATTGTTTTCAGTAATGTCAACATAATTTTCAATATATATTTAAGAAAGAGTTTTCGCCAATTATGATTTTTCTTTTCGTTATTAGAAACTTACAAATCCAAATTTACAAAGTTAATATTATATAATTTTTATTGTACCTTTTATTGTTCGTTACCTACTGAAATTACTAGAAAGAAATAAAGTGTTCAAAATAAATAATACATAAGTAAATTAAATATTAATCTTTTGATAGGAAATTTTTAAATTTAAGAAAACTTTCCAATTTTTCCTTTAACATTTCTATGCGAAAAATGCCATTATTTATATTATTAATAACTATGATTTCAATACTCTTTAGAAATATAAATTTAACATGTCAAAGCTTTGCATTTGCTATAATTTCTAAACGGAAAGAAGTAATTAACTTCATCCAAAAAACAAAACTCTTATCTAATATATATATATAAAATATTTACAATTCCAATTAATTACTTTTAAAATAACAAAATAGAACCACCGTTTTACTTAGTTCGAATTGAAACCCCCCGTTTAATATTTAGAAAACTTTAACAAACGACAATCGCGAAAACCCAAGAAACAAATCGCAACTTTCCGCAATTCCTTTTTACGTAACTGCAAAAAAGAAAAAAAAAAACGCCCACACCCGCTTCTTCCATATTTCCGAACATTTGTCATAAGACCTTCCCACAAAGGCATCACGGGTAAATAATAATCCACCGGGACAATCCATCTTGCGCGTAATAAATATCAGCGAACCCACTTACCTTTCCTAATTACACGAAACGCGAGCGAGCCGATAGTCGTGGCCGCAAACTGGATCATCCATATCAAAAATAACGAAATAAATAATGGTACTTCACCCCTGTCGGTAAATACGGCCAGCCAAAGGGAAGCTTGCATAATTCATAGTCAACCACGACCGTGCGCCGGGGCGCCCAACACACGCTCAGCGCCAGCTAAGTGTGACCACGCCGCGGCGGGGACTCCGGATCGATCCCGAAATAACACCCCATTGGCCGAGGCCGGGGCAGGATGGGCGGGGCCAGTGGTACCGGGGGCGTGCTCGCCGCTCGGCCGACTCGCCGGGCTTCTCTCCCGTCGAGATCCCCCAACCCATAGCGGTCTTCGCAGTCCGCAATCGACTTCAGCCCGAGAAGGACTTTCAGGCGCCTCAGGGACGACGCCGCGGTCGGTTTTGAATTTCGCGCGGGTAGCCCACGATGGCGCTGCGTCGCGCCAAGCGGAAAAGTGCGTGAACCGTGCGCGGAAGTTAAGAGTCCCCCACCCCCCACCCCCCGCGTTCCGGAAGAGCCGCGAAGATGCTGGTCCCGCCGGACATGCTGAGTGCGCAATCGAAGATGGTGTACCAGCTGAACAAGTACTTCGGCGAGCGCGTGATGACGCGCAAGAGCCAGGTGGCCAAGACGATCCAGGAGGTGTGCCGGGTGGTGCAGGAGGTGCTCAAGGAGGTCGAGGTCCAGGAACCCCGTTTTATATCCTCGTTGACCGATTATAACGGCCGCTTCGACGGCCTAGACGTCATCTCCCCGACGGAATTCGAGATCGTCATCTACCTCAACCAGATGGGCGTCTTGAATTTCGTGGACGACGGTACCCTGCCGGGCTGCGCCGTTCTCAAGCTCAGCGACGGCAGGAAGAGGTCCATGTCCCTCTGGGTGGAGTTCATCACCGCGTCCGGTTACCTGTCCGCCAGGAAGATCCGCTCCAGATTCCAAACTCTGGTAGCCCAGGCCTGCGACAAGTGCACTTATAGGGATTGCGTGAAGATGATCGCGGATACGACCGAGGTGAAGCTGCGAATTCGAGAGAGATACGTCGTTCAAATCACCCCGGCCTTCAAGTGTGCCGGGCTCTGGCCCAGATCAGCCTCCCATTGGCCAATACCCCACATACCTTGGCCGCACCCTAATATCGTGGCCGAAGTCAAAGCGGAGGGGTTCGACATGTTATCCAAGGAGTGCATCGGGTTGCAAGGTAAACAATCGGCTATGGAGGGAGATGCTTGGGCTCTGTCCTTCATCGATGCCGAGAACAGATTACTCCAGGGTGCCAGCAGAAGACGTTGCTTAAGCATCCTGAAAACCCTCCGGGATAGACACCTAGATCTCCCTGGCAACCCTGTTACCAGTTACCACATGAAGACTCTGCTCTTGTACGAGTGCGAGAAACATCCGCACGAGGCCGAATGGGAGGAGGTGTGCCTCGCCGACAGGATCAACGGCATCTTCCTCCAGCTCATCTCCTGCCTCCAGTGCAGAAGGTGTCCCCATTACTTCCTACCGACCTTGGACCTATTCAAAGGCAAATCCCCGAGTGGCCTGGAGAACGCGGCCAAGCAGGTTTGGAGACTCACCCGGGAGCTGCTCACCAACAGCCGGGCTTTGGAGAAGTTGTAGTGACTGACTTCGGTGCAGTGAAACTGTGATCCCGCCGATCGACGACATTTCTAATATGATTCGTGGTTTATTTCACCCCTGATACCAGATTTTATTTCACTTCTTTCGGAGGATACGACGGATTGTTTGTCTGCTTCGTCCTAGTTTGTTTTCTCTTACACCTTGTGTTTGCCCCAATTCAATTTGTATGGTTTTTTTCCACTGGAACCTTTGGGATTGCCGTCGACGGCGTTCGCGTTATCTACGATGATGTTTCCCAGTGCCATAATTACCCGCGGACTTTTTGGTAGCCGAACACGTTGCCGGTGATTCGAGGCCCGATGACTCGAACGAACGTACGCAACAGTGGTGAACGTTTGTGTCGTCGAGATTCGCGAGTGGTCAGGGGGACTATTAGCAAAAAGACTGCCCAGGATGTTTTGGGACCTTCCTCAGCTCCCTTCAGGTCACATTGCATTTTTGCGTAACCCGCCCGCGTACACCGGGTGCGTTCAAACTTTGTAAATAACTTACGGTATTTTCCACGAGATAATTGTACGATTCGGCGCCCGCCCGACGGACCGTCTCGTTTTATATAATGTAACTTTTTATAGCGTATGGAAACGGATTTGTACCGCACATCATTTTGTAGAATTCCAAACGGATTCCATTCTCTCGCATTAGATCCTTCAAAACAAGAAAAAAAATACGTCGCTTTTGTAAATACGAATGAAATATTTATTGACTGTCAATGGATATTGTAAAATATAATGATATTTATACAAATTTGACGGTATCCTTTTATTTGAACCACACCTTTGGGACGAAATGTCAGCGTTCGATTGTTGCTTGGCTTTGATATTTCCCCCCTTTTTTCTTTCGCGCCTCGAACGAGCGCAGTTTCGAATTTGCACTTTACCTACATAGATACCGTTTTATCTGCCGCAACCTTTGCTCGTTGCGCAACGACGAAACTGTCGCGGCGCTTTTTATTTACAACTTTTCACGGCTAGGCATTTTTTCCCCTATCTCTTTCCCTCTCGCACGTCCGCGCGAAAATATTTTACGGCTCAATTATGGCCTTTTCCCGATCGCGCGGGATTGACGCTTTCGCGTCGACGTTTCAATTTGCTCGAGAATGTTAATTAACTTTATCGCGGGACGATTTAATAAAAGCATAAACGAGGTGGGGTACTCGGATTATGAGGGCCGACAATTGCCCTTCCTCCCCCCCCTTACTCGATTCGACGATTTATTCCACGTTGAATAAATGTTAATTCCGCCTTATCGCCGATCGATCGTGGCCTTTTTTACGTCCGCTCGCACAAAGAGCGAAGCGACGACGTGTCGAAATTTCCGATCGCCTCGGTCAACGAGAAGTATGCAAATTACGCGCGCGCTCAACTTTTTTTTTCGGGCCCCCGATACAATGGATGCTTCGTCTTTTCGTTTTCTTTTACCTTTTTTTTTTTTCTTTTTTCCCTCGTCTCTTTCTCGAGAGGACGATCGCATTTCTGGGGACGCGAGGCGCTCTAACACACTGACTCTCGCCGGTAGGATAGATCGTGTCAGCGCGAAACAAAAGCGAACCATAATCGTTTGGGAAGAGGGCCGTATTGTAATTGGCGGGTGGGACGGGGGATGGCTGCGTAGGACGAAGTTGGCGAAATAAAATCAGCAAGGCGACGGGGACGCGCTGGAAAATAATGCGCGGCCGATACCCCCCCGATTCCTACGCGCAAAATAAAATTTATGCCCCGGCGAAACCCGACGCTGCGACGTTTCGTTGAAATTTTAGACGAATTTGCGATTTTTGATGGGGCGACTGTTTGGTTCCTTTCAAGTTTTCCCCCTTATGTGAGTTTATCTTTTTTTTTTTTTTTTGGAATAATATGGATTTTCAGAATTTTGTTTTAGAAATTTTAATGACGAATCGTTGAGAAATTGTTGAGGTTCAATTTTATGTTAATCGAGAAAAAAGATTCGTAGGGGTTATGTATATTTATATAATTTATTTTTAAGTGATGAACTATATTTAATTATACTCCTAAAAATGCCAATTTGAAAACCAAAGAAACTTCTTATTTTAAAAAGAATTCTATTTAGAGTGACAATAATATATTTTGCGTACAAAAAAATCACTTTTATTGAATGCAAATCTTCGACAGTGTACATTTATTAGTCTCAAAAAATCCAATCATTTCCATTTCTTAATATTATAAATTTCCTTTTCTCTGTGTTTGTAAATTTTGAGAATGTTTCTTTTGATAAATGACATAATTAAAAGTGTGTTTAACACTTTTTAAAAAAAAGTTAATTGAGATTAGAATTACATTGAACACATTTACAAGTTTATAAGTGTCATTCTTATATTAAATTAAAAGGAAATGATCAAAGAATACTCTGGAAATAGTTGGAAGATAACTATTCGTTTGAAAGACAAGTTGAATTAATGTACGCTTTCATCTTTTTAAATAAATCACTTGTATTATTTTTGAAGACCGTTGTTCTGATTTGTTGACTGCTTTTATCTGTTCTTAATGTAACTATTTGAAGAGTTAAATTATTGCAACATTCCTCTGAGTTGTTGAAAAATATATTAAAAGTGAAGAATTGCTAAAGGAGGAATTAAATTTAGATTTGTAATATTATTTAGATCTTGAAACATTCTTGGAAACTTTAATGTACAATATATCAAACTTAATTTACACAGAGAAATTATTTATGTTATAGAAGATTATATTTTATCAACAAATTGAGACATTTTATTTATGTGTTATATTTATTGATTTATATACATTTACAGTAAGTAATAAAAGTATAATTTGGTTCTTTAATTTCAGTTTATGGTTTCAATGTATTCTGATTGAAAATATTTTTGCATTTTAAATTGTATAAATTATTTTGAAAGAAAGTGAAGACATAATTGTAATTAATACAGAATTGTAGTTACTTTTAATATGTTGATAATTAATTGAAATAACGAAAAAATTAAAATGCATTGATAAAGCGTACATTTATTTTTTAAGCATAAAATAAAACATATATTAGCTCATTTGCTTTCATTTATAGTCACCTATAAACTTTTTTTTCTCCATGTATTCACGCTAAAAAAAAAGTTGATCGTCTTTCTTTTGGACTAAACGCTTAAAATAAACAGGTTGCTGCTCAATTTCCAGAATGCACATAAAATTAGTCAATCACATTATTACACATATAAAAGAAACATTTATATACATGTCGATTGCATTCATAAAAATGATTATTTCGTTTAAAAGAGTTTGCTTTTTATTAACATTTCGTAAAATGATAATATTGAAAAATTGACGATTAAATAGTAATATGGATTCAAATTAATTTAATTTCAAGCAAAAACATTGACTAGTATAAATCATATTAAATGTATTTATATTATAATTTATCGAATATTTTTGTGTTTTTGATAGTATTTTTGTAAAAAATTTTATATTTGAATATGTGTAGCATAATATTTATCCATAATACAATCAATATTATATATTATAAATATTGTATATTTGATTTAATTTTCATAGGTATATATTAACACAGAAATTGTATGTGTATATAAAATCCTCACGTCTGAAAACTTTTAATAATTTAATAAATTCAAAATATATAAGTATATGTTTTAATGCAGATATAATATTTCTATTTAATCAAATTCAATAGACGAATCTAATATAAATAAATACATAAGACATCCACCTATCCAAAAAATCCACGAGAATAAATAAAATGGCATCATTATAAAATTAGTATTAATGACATTACATTACTTTTAATCATAAAATATACATAACAAAACTCTAACAATATATGCAACACCTAACAAGAACATCGCATGTGGTCCGAAACCAATTTTTCCAAAAGAAAAACAAACCAAACCAATTTATGCAGAAACAACAGCCACGATCGGAATGCCCGCACAAATAAAAAGGAGAAACCCTATGATTCATCTACTAAACATAACCGCAGCTTCCTTCTCGATTATTTCACGTCTCTCAAAAACAGTCCCAAAACCCACCTCGAGGAAAGCGCGGAATTTCAAATTTTAGCGAGCTAATTTAACGGGCGCGTAAAAAGTGCGCCGGAGCGGGATATTTATTTGGCGTTAGAGGAAAGTAAAACCGTGGGGAGGGGGGGATATTGGATTGTTATACGGCGTGGCTGAGACGCTTTTGTTCTTCCTCGCAGGACGAGTCAGGAGCATCGCGCACGATCTTTACCGCGACTGTGTCACGAACGTCGGTATCTCTTAATTTTATTGGCCATTCGGCCTTACGGCTCGCCGATAAAACGCAAAAAGAAGACGACCCGTTTTGCGAGGGGATCGCCAACCACTATAGGTAACGCGATACTACGCCGGGGCATAATGTTCCTTGCTTTATTTTTGCGCGCGAATCCTTTTTTTTTTGTTCTTTGCGCTCCTTCTCCCCCCTTTTCGTCCCCCCCCCCCTTCCATCGTGGCCATCGACGTCTTACAGTGTGTTCCTCTGGCAACATCACCGACTTATTCTCGATAACCGATATCAATCATTTTTATGCATTAAGAGTAACTTCGCGATCCTAACCACTTTTCTAGAGATATTTACACTGAGAAAAATATGACTGAGAAAAATATGACATAAAATTACTGCTTTGAACTATCTTTCAGATGTATATCTGGCTTTCAGTAAAAATTACTGTTATTTAAAAGAAAAAAAACTAGATTTAAATGTTATATTTATGATTAAAACAGAAATATTTCCTGTTAAAAAACTGTAATTTTTACTGAATGGTTGGATATACATCTGAAACGCAGTTAAAAACTTTGGTTTATTGGCAAATTTATGTAAGTTGTACAAATTTATGATGAATATTTATGGAAAATTGTGAAAAAAGTTTCGTTACGCTACGAGGGTCAACAAATTTATTATCTAAGTTTATTCTCGTCGGCGAATTTGGAGGATCACACCTGCATCACACGAAACTGGTTTAATTAAAAAGCAGCAAACAAAAACTATTCGGATATTTAGTTTCGTAAGTATTAAATTTCACTGTTACAATGCTTAATATCCCGCATGTCACGTGTTAAGACATCAAAATTTCTCCATATTACATTTCACTAATTCAATTAAAAAAAAAAATATATATATATACACCCGGTTCACTTTACATTTCATAAATAAACATATTATTTACATTATAAATAAACAAAAATGCTTAATTTATATGCAAGTGCCATTAAATTCGCGATTCGATAACAAGGATTATTCGCAAAGTACAAATAAAGTTATAAAACAAACGTTAATGTAACCATTATCAGCTTCTGAACGGTGTGCCCAAGAAATGGTAAATTTCACGAACGCTTCACTGTACTTATCCAAAACGAAATCTTTAATACGGTCAGAAGTCCGATAAACTCTAAACAAAAATTTCAAAAATGTACCCGTTGATTATATCGAAATAAAGGAATTTCTCGAAACGAGAAACTCGCGCAATATCGCGAGCCAAAAAATGGCCATTTGGTGCTTGGTGCTGAAGAACGATATGTTTTCAAAATACTAAATGTAAACAACTTTGTTTTTGTTTTGTATTTACATCCATATTTACGTCCTTTGAATGTACCTATGAAAAAAAATTTGTATAGGTTGCCATATATGCAGCCATATATGTGATATATGCGGTCTATGTAAACAAATTTCATGAGTAAATAAACAATATTATTTTTATTTCATTAATTTGACCTTCCAAATATTTACAAACAGTGCTTTCTTACATACTCAATTTCAAAAACGTATGGAACTGATGAATGAAACGTTTTTAATATTGTTTATATACAAAAGTAATGTTTGTAAATATTTGGAAGGTCAAATTAAAGGAACAAAACAAATAATATTGTTTGTTTACGTCCAAAGGGCATAAAAATAGATATAAATATAGAACAAAAACAAAGTCTGCTTACATTTTGTATTTTGAAAACGTTTCCCGAGAGATCGTGGCTCGCGGTACAATTCAGCCGATGAAAAATGCCGATTCCTCGATCCGAGGTGGCGCTCGTTGAAATGGCCAATAAAAATCGCCCGGGCGTTACATCGGCGCGAATTTTCTATTAAGATATTACAAATGTCCCCTTTAATGCGCCCGGGAGATTACGCGCGACTATTTAGATTAAGCTCCGGCGCACAATGTTGATTGGTCCGGCTTGGCCGAGGATCGTTGACTTAATTAAGGTTATGGCAAGGCAAAACGATAGCGCAATAATTCGCGGGCTTTAAAAGTGCCTTTAATGACGTCCCCGCGGGGACTTGATTAAGGCTTTTACGCGTTATTAATTCGCGGCGAATTAATTACCACGATACGCGAAATCAATGTCGCGCGCTTTAATCGACGGCAAATAAAAAGGGGGAGGGGTGGAAGCGGGGGAGAAAAAGGCGTTTTGCGTGCGAGGTCCCATATGTTTTTGTCGCCTTGGCGGGCATAATTTTTCGGATAATTGCAATCGCTTATGTCGACATTATCCTATAGAAACGTCACTCGGTATAAGTTTATGGTCGAAACCACTTAGTGTATCGTTGCCGGGAGAGACCGAGTCCCCGCGCGATAATGTGAAACATTGATGAGAACAGAAGGGCACCAGTTGCCGCGATATCAAACAATTTCTCAGTTTTCCTATACAAAGAACAATTTGCCACTCATCTTGGATCCATTTTTCATATTTCGCTTATGACGGATATTATTTTACGTAAGATACTTTCTTCTTCCTGATAAGTAGAAGTATATAAACAAATAAATCAATTGAATTTTGTATAAAGTTTATGGTTTGGCATATGAAAACCCTATCCGAATCCCACTGCACCTTAATAGAAATTGACCGGGTGGTAATATGGCATGTAATGGTTTGCCATCCATGGGCCTGGGTAGATAAAGAGGGCCCTGTCTGGTGAATCCATTACATGCCCGGCCACCGCCTGGTCAATTTCAATTAAGATAATTTTGACAGGGCAATCCCAGAGTCAGAATGAAGAGCGATAATAAGGTTTACCTATTTAGATCCTGGTTTGGTTTTCTTCGGATTTTCCACACATGGCAACCCATACATGGTTCCATGAGAAGAAATGTGGATTGAGTTATCATTTAGGGGATTTGACAGGGCCCTTGTATGGCTCATGTTAATGATTCCTTTTTCATCAGTGTAGGCCCCCTATAGAGGCCTACAAAGGACTCTACTAAAAAATGACCGGACGATAACCAGGAAATTTTTAATAGAGTATAGGAGGACTATTTACAGAAAGCCTAGCAAGGTCCTAAACAATACCCTATTAAAATTCTTACTTGAGATTTGCCAAATGATTACCAGACATTAACCAGATTTATTTTAATCTCCCCTAAACTAATCCCGTATTATTTGCCAGACCATTTCCACACTCTCACCAAACTTATTCTTCCCTCACGAGTAAATAAGGAACGACCGAAGCATCTTCTTGCTCGTTTGGCGCGCTTTCCTCTCGAATATTATTTCAACAAACAAGCCGCATAATCATAACACGCTAACAAGTGGGCAAACGCTATTCAGGCCTTTTGACAAATCGACACGTTCCAACGCGATTTTTGAAAGAGCGAGGACGAGAGAGAGACAGCGGCGACGAAAAAAAGGGAGGAAAGGGAAAAAAACAAAAACGAGGCGACGAGCGGAGAATAAAGCGTGCCGGCTGGAGCTTTAGCGCCAGAAGTCCAAAAAGTTCTCGACGACGATCGCAGCGGGACGTTAGCCAGATCACCGGATGCAACGACACTCGGCGCGCACACTCGGCACTTTGTCTCGCGCGGAAATTAAAAGCGTCAAAGAGAAATCGAATCATGGGAACGCCGCGCGACGTCCATTTAGTCAAGCGCCGTGATGTATGGCGCGCAACGGCGAGAGTAATGGTAGCCCGCGTTAACGCGATGAATTAAAATAGGGTTTCCGGGGGCGAGGGATTTGTTTTGCCCCGTTTGACGGAGCGATCGTTGATGGGTACACTTGTGAGGGCATTTTTTGCCCGCTTCGTTTCAGACGGGCGACATGGATCAAGTTTTGCTTAGGGCAGCTGATTTTCACGTTACGTATCCAGTACGACCGATTTTCAACGAGGATTGACGGGAAAAAAGAAACCTTCGCGTTGAAGACAGACGACACGGTACGAGTGTGATTAATTTTCTGTTAGGAAAAGATGGTCGAATCAAGTATTTAAGTAAAATGTTTGGAAAATGGAAGACTTGAGAAGTATGAAATTGAAGAATAAAATGTTTTTTGAATTAAAAATGTAAACAATGATTTTTGATAATATACGAAAGAAAAGAAACATTGAATTAATTACATCAATGAGAAAATTTCTACACCTTTTGGTATTAGAAAGATGTTACTTTTTCTATTTTAAAAATATTAATGAACAGTTAAAGAAGACGACAGATTAATGAAATTGTTCGTTAACAGCAAAACAACAAAATCAATAAGAAAAAAATTGAAAAACAAATGTTATCATTTTGATTTTAAATTACAATTAATGTTCATATTTCCTTTACATTATACTTGCAATTCTTGCCCTTTCCTATCACTTATCAACTTTCCTTTTTTTTCCCCTTTTTTTATCATTCTTCATTTTACTTTATTATCCTGCGACTTTTGCATTTTCTACTTTATAACTTCATACCTATATCACGTAATTTCGTCTTTTAACCCTTTCGCGACTTTTAAACCTTAATGGCATAGCAAAGTGCTGATAAAAGGGTCGTGGACGCGTTACATCGTACATTATTCGAAATGGACTTTAAAACGTGCCTCAAAACACCGTCCTCGCTGTTACGTTTCATAACAGAATTGTCCAATATTTGTTCGCATTCGTGTACGTGTACGTATACATAATACCTGCACTCATAGGATTATCTTTATTACTTGTCATTACTTTTCGCCAACGACGATTTACAATGCGAAATAAGTTGTCATTTTATTTGGCATTATCAACTGGCAATTTGTATGTGTAACAGCTTTTATTTCAGCGATGCCACGAAAAGAAAAGTCACGATAAGATAGAAATGTGACAGAGTGAATAAGTGCCCGAATGACGTACGTTTATTTTTATTTAATGCGCTGGAATTTACGTTTATTCTTAGAAGCGATATAATATTGAAGCTTTTTCTCTTTAAAATATTATTTTCATGTAAAACATTAGCGCGCCAAGGTTTTATGATTGGGAATAAGTTTATAAATTATTTTACATGGCGGTTTAATATGTTCGCGTGAAAGTTGCGGGGAATTTAGGTGGAAATTTGGTAGAATCGACGTGCATTTAATGTTTCTTTTTTTTTGATAGAATCATCGCGTATTGAAATAATTACAAAAGAAAAAAAAAATATTGAAAAAAATGAAAATTTTACGACTTTTTGTTCGATTAAATATATTTTAATTTTGGACACACGCGATATATATAAATAAATAATAAAAAATAAAAATAATTCTTATTAAAATCTGTACTCATTTCTAGTCAATCACACCGTTATTATCGTCACAGTAATAAATTAATAATAAATTTAAATCAACACATGTTTTATCCTTCTAAACTTTAATCTTTTCTCAACTAACATTAAAGCGTCAAAAAAAAGAACAAGAAATGAAAAACGAAGAACAACTTTCAAGATCATAAAAGTATAATTTTAGCTCAAGTCCCGCTGTAAATGAAAAAAAAGAAAAAAAAAAGAAAAAGTGATCGACCAGAAAAAAGCAAACATCATTATCATAATGGCCGTTAATTTCCCCTAAATCAAATAAACAAACATGTCATCGCGGCCGATCTGTTTGTTTTTCTAAAGAGGCCCGGAAATGTTGACACTGGCACCGAAATTCAACCGTTATTGGTCCCCGGTGATAATCGCGAGCCGGCGACTCGTTAGCGGGGGATTTATGGCACGAGCCGCGAGGGACGTTTACGGCCCTTTTCCCGGAGGGGGAGGGGGGTCGGCGCTGCCAGCGGCGCTTGTCTATTTCTGGGCCGAAATTTGTGTTAAAGCGCGTCCAAAGCGGCGCTACCGAAAGTGTCCTTCCGGCTGAGTTACGGTCCCAAGTGCCCCCTACTTTTTTCCGGCGGTCTCCACCGCTTTTTTGTCACCGCGTCATATTTCCCGTCCCAATTGCAGCCCGGCCCAACTATATCGTCTGTTTACACTCGTAACTTCAAAGGGAACCACGCGGGATGCAGTTATTTCGATGCCAAGTGTGAATCAATTAGAATACACGCAAACGCCGTGGTTGACTCATCCGCGGTGCGAGATGAACGGGCGGCGCTTGTGTCTTCCTGCTTTCTAAATCTTCCCAGTTTATCGTCGATGTTTTTTTTTTTCTTTTTTCGGCCCTTTTTTCTCCACGCCAACTTGCCGTATTATTTATAAGCTTTCCAAACGCACCATTCGGCGCGATCATTTTTCCCCGGCAAGATACGTATGTTAAAAATGTACATTTTTGCTTTTTTTCTTTTCTTTTTTGTAGTGGCGGTATGCGAAAATTATTTGAAAAATTAACAGCAAAAATGGGGTTTTAAACGTTTAGGCATGTTTCGCAAAAATTGAGGTACTCTAATGTATATAAAAAATCGATGGCTTTTTGTCGTTTTTCTGACTTCAAGGAGAAATTTCAATTAGGCTGAAGTATGGTTCTGATAGGACAGCCATATAATTTTTCAATTTTTACAAGTTGATTACCAAATATGGCCAGTTTACTAACAATGTTAGTAATTTGTAAAAATCTTTTCTCTTCGTTTATACATACATATATATATAGACAATTTAAGAATGCATGCTGAAATATATATTAACAAAATATTTTATAAATTTGCAAGTCAAGTGAAGTATAGTTGACCGTAATTATCAAGCAAATTTTCCACGTTTTAAAGTCTAAACTCTATTTCAAGTTAATTTCTGAGATAAAAAAGGAATATATTTTATGAAACAGTTTGAAAACCGAGATTTGAACACCGGTCTTGTAAGTTATAAATAAACTTCTTATAAAACTATTCATTAAACTAAATAGGATCCTTTTAAAATATCTTCAGAATATTATAAGTATATAATAATATTTGATAAACGTAAAATTTACAATATAAAACATGTAAAATTACTTTAAATCATATAAATTCCCCGAAATACTATTAAATGTACTATTACGCGATCTCCATTTCACATTTACAATTAAATATTTCACATTTAAATAAAATAATGAAACGAAACGAAACCGTTTAGGGATTAAAATAATTCTTATCTTACCGTTGGACTTCCAACGTGGTGGCATTAAAGTTACCAGCAATTACAAATACAATTTAAACGCGTCGAAAATAAAAGAAGCGAAAGAATTGAAATAAAAGGAGAGAAAAACGTCCGCGGTGGACGGGGGACGGAGCGAGAGGGAGAAAAGAAGTGAGACGTACGGTATCAAGAAATGTGGCTTGATCTCAGTCATAAAACGTGTTCTTCACTTGACTTGCTTGCAACAATAAATGTTCGAGCCATTACTCACCACCAGCTGGACCCACCAGACGTAAAAAAGCCACGATTCAAATTAATATGCAAACTAGTATCGTGCTTTAACTCACCTGAAACAAAAAGAAACGGGGCATTATGAAGTAATTTTCCATGAAATTGATGCACATAACGGGAGTCAATAAAAGGCCAACATTTTGTCGCGAATTTATGAAATGGATAAAAGCAACCTTCCGGGGAGCGATGAGCGGTGGTAAAAAAAAAGAGGGGGGAAGGGTAAATGCGGGGGGGGGGGGGGGGGCGCTCGCTCCGCGCAATTTTTGCTTAAAAAATAAATTTAAATGCAACGTCATTATTCGCGGCAAAATTTATCTTGCCAATAAATGTAGCGAAAAATAACTTAAATCCACGGGGCACATGATGCGAGTCTTTTTTTTTTTTTTTCTGCACAAACGGAACAAAACGAGCGGGACGAGTGGATGCGAAAAACAAAAAGGCCGCGCCGAGTCCTGAATAAAAGTCAAATATCGCGCGTTCCCTGCGAAATTTATTTCCTCGGCGAAGGGCTCCTGTACGTTATGTTAAAAATGTTTTTTGACAAATTTATATCAAACCCTTTCTTATCATTTTATTGCGGCGATAAAATTTTTATCCTCGCAGAAAGTGTTAGAATCGTACTCCGGGCTTGGTGAAAAAAAATAGACGGATAAATTAGACCCGTACGTTTCTGTATTGTGTGGTATTTTAGTTTATATTTATGTCGCGCGGTGTAAAATTTACACTCTTTGGTGTAATAATAACGATAAATAATTGAGGTTTTAATGATATACCTTTTTTAAGGTAAAATTAAATTTATAAAGAGTCGGAGAGAAAAGAACATGTTATAATTATTATTATTATAAAAAATTATTGAATTATTAAATAAAAATAATGGTACACTGAGAAAAATATTATGGAAAAGTTCCAATAACTTCCAATAACTCCAATAATTTATAGTAAACGAACCATAAGATTTTTATTTTTCTTTCAAAGTTTAGATTAATTTTTACTATAGTTATAATAAAGAATAATTTAAAATTGAACAGAACAAAGAAAAACAATTGAACAAATTTGAATGAAAAATGAAAATCTGCTCGATATGGTTAGTTTACTATAAATTATTGGAAAATTTCCACAATATTTCTCTGAGTGTATATAATAATCAATGAATAAACATAACACAACTTCGCTATACCGTTTAGCATTTTGTATTTAATACATAAGAAAATAATATTATTAATTGCATTCCTAATTACAAAAAAAATTATTATTTGACATAGTAAGTCTTTTCTTTTAATGAATAACAAATTTCGCATGGAAAACCAGTAACGTACGCAACATTTACAAGCATATCCGGCGTTTATTGAAGAAAAAAAAAATCAGGTAATTTGTATTGAATCCTTTTTTCTCGTTGTAGCGTGCGAATCGGTTGGACGTGCGGCGACACGTAGCCCGTAATGTGAACCTGATAAAAATAAATCTCGGACCGTGGACGTATCTCGAGACGAGAAAACCGCCATGAATACTTAACAGACAATGACGATTCGCATACGAGGCTAAAGTGTTCGCGTCGCGGACGCGCTTTAAAATTAAAATAATGCCGAGATAAGAGAAGTCGATCGCGCCGCGCCGAAACTTTCGACTTTTCCAACGCTACCGATTCCGTCGCGCTGCAACCGAAGAAATTTTTTCGAACGAGCGAACCGTCGGAATTTTAATTGGGCCATTTTATTTTTTTTACTTTTTTTTTCGGGCCCCCGGGTGAAAAGCGGGCGTTCGACAAGTCGGAACGGTAAATTATTTTTGGGCGCCACGGACGCCCGATAAGAGTGACGTTTCTTTACCGAAAGTCAAAGACGGATTCACCGGTCCAATGACAGGTTTTTATTTCCGAGAAAACAAAACGACTGGCTGCTCCCACATCAATTATTCAACGCCATATTCAATTATTTTCTTAATCGCCTCGGAACCTGTTTTGACACAATTATGATCAAAGAAACGAGCTGCTTAAAATAGCCGGCTTTCTGCTTGACCGATCGTTATGCACAGTCAATTATTTATTCGACAATTTCGATCCATTATGAATTGCTGCGCGCGATGCTTGTTTGTCAAACATGTTACTTTGGCTCCGAGTTAAATTTACTTGCTTTTATTATGATTAGTACATAAATAATTGATATATAATTAATGGAAAATGCAACTATTTTATATGGGGGAAGAAATTTATGGCAAAACTTAAAACATTTCATATTAATTTGGGGATATTTCCAATAAATGAAAATTATTAATATTACAATCAGAGAAAAATATAGTGAAACCAACTAAAAGTACTTTAGTTTGTTTGTTTTTTTTTTAACAAATAATGTATAACTCAGTTAATATATCTAATAATTAAAGTTATATCAATTTCTGCACGGAGAGAAAAGATTAATAAAATTTACTGACATTCTTAGCAAACTGGTTATATATTGGCAAAACTTGAAAAATTACTCTCTTAAGTTAGTAAAACGTATCAATTTGTTGAAAATGATTCTTAGAAAGCTGACACTTTATACTAACTTAGGATAGTAATTTTTCAATTCTTGCAAGTATATAACCAGTGTACCAACAATGTCAGTAATTTTTATTAATATTTTCTCTCCGTGTCAACAAGAGTTAATCGAACTAAAAAAAAAAACTTAGTTGCGGTTAGAGAAAAATATAGTCCCGCCAACTAAAAATTGTTTAGTTTGCTTCGGTTAGTTAACTTTATTCGAATTATATTTACAATTTATTTGTGTTTTGTTTCTACATCAATTGAAAAGTTTAAGAAACTGAATTCTAATTATTGATAAAACATTTTATTTTATGTTTTGTCCGTTCGATGTCGCTATTCATCAGTGTCGCTAATCTATTGCCTATGTCATTCATAAACCAATTATTAAACAGTTTAATAAAATCTAATAAACAGATTATTAAATTATATAAAACTGCATAGTACTATTTTTAATAAACTAATTTAACAAATTTTAATCAACTAATTTTCCATGTAATGATATTCTGTAAATATAATGCCAAAGTAGTAATTTAATAAATAAATAAAATGAATATTATCGCGTATAAAATGCGAAAGATAGGTTTTGATTATTTAACAGCATTAGATGTATACGCACTTACAAGGTGTCGCGTCTTCGACTACTGTTTCTACTTTTTATTTAAATTCTATAGGTGTCTAGTTACAATAGCATATTCATCGCGGATCTTCTGTACTTCTCTTTTCTCCCTTCCCCCCCCCCCGTTATTTATCACCGATTAACTCGAAAATACGATTATAAATCCTCGTATTTATATCTATTACGCATAGTATTTCAAATTTATTGCTACAGTAATTTCTAGAAATTTTAGTTACGTGAGAATCAAAATAAAAGAAAAAGTGCAACTCGCGTGCGCTTTCGATCAAATACATTTCTCTTTTGTTTAATGTCTCTGTCGGTTTTAAGAATTTACATTTTTAAATATTTGATTTAATATACACTTTATAGTTTCCCGATTAGACAAACGGAAGTTAATTTTAATTAACATTCATCGATGAATAATTGATTAAATCTGTGCCGTTAATTTAACTTAAACATTAATGTAATTGTATTTTAAATTTATTCTTATTACGGCTTTAAAACCGACGTGAAAATATTTTCGTCGTATTTACATCGGCGGTAAAATGAAAATAAAATGTCAATATAATTAAAACAACGTTAATTAATTAAACCCAACTACATAATTTTTAATTGGCTGCACATTATTTTTCCCCTGAATGTTATTAAATTAAAAAAAAAAAGCATGAATATAATATTATGTAATATACTATTATGTATTCGCCATTACAATTTATATTGATTAATAACATTTTTTAAATAAATGTCATTTTAAATAATTATTTATTTTAAATATTTTCCCCACTTTTTCATACAATATAATAATTCCTACCCAAACTTTTTCCTGAGCACATTCTACCGAAATAAGAATCCATTAAAATGAATACTCCGCGTGGTAAATATTTGTCGTCCGCACCTTCATTGTTTCCGCCTTATATACACAGCCACAACCGATCGACTTGAACAATAATAAAAACAAACATCGCGCGAACTCTGAGGACGCAGAACACACCGAGAGGAATGACCTTCGATAAAGTTGGACGTCTCGATGAGATCGACAAGCTGCCAACAATTAATCCGAGGCAACGCACATCGCTGGGACGAAAATCGGGGTAACTCTACACCCAGCCACGGATATTCTTTGCGCCGAGTGGATCGCAAGGGCGCGGATTGCAGGGAGGCTTAATTCTCAATCTCGTATCATATTTCGTGTTATTCAAATGCCCAACAATGCCATTAAAGGATTTCTCTGGTAATCCTTTGCTGGGCGAGCGAGCGCGCCATCGGCCGAGCGAGACGGAATCGTCGACAAGAAAGGCACAAAAGCCCATAAAGGACGGCGGGACAACGGATGCAAACAACTCCGGGGCACAATGCGGGATAGCCCTATCTGGGGCCTTTGTTCTTGCCGATCGGCGAGATCCCTTATTTTGATTTTCGGGTCCTCCTCCGTTTAACCGACAGTCGAATTATCGTCTAGCCACTTCCGTTTTTTCGGACAGAAAACTCGCCTCCCAGTTTCGCCGCGGCAGAAAATTTCCTGATTCTATCTGACGGCAGTTGGCTCGCGGGACGACATGTGCTGTCGGCCGAACATTCGACGACAATTCAGTGTCAACTTTCTTCCCCTTGCCTTTCATTTATTATTATTGTTATTATTATTATTTACTTTTCATTCCCCTTATTTACGTTGTTTATATTATTCTGTTGACCTTACTTGATGTTGTTATTTATCTTTTGACTTTTTGTTTATTTTCATTTCATTCCGGTTCGTCCTTCATTTTCTTTCAATTGTTTTTTTGTTTCAATTTCTTATTTCTAATTCCCTTGTTTAGTTTTCTATCATTATTGTTTATATTATCATGTTTACCTTATTTGTTATTATCCCTTATTTATTTTGAATTTTGTTTACATTCTTTTTATTACAGTTTGTCCTTTGTCTTTCATTTCTTTTTTGTTTCTCTCCAATGTTTCGTCCATCATTCCAATGCCAAGAATTAGGAAGAGCGTTTATTGACGAAGGTGTCGCTTACCATTTCCATGTTATTGTTATTATTGAATGTGAGATTAAGGTATCTGTTAGGTGTATTAAGTAACGAACGTTTGATAATAGGACTTTACATGCGAAAACAAGTTTCCAAACAGATTATTTTACTTTATAATGGCTGCGAACGGAATTGAAGGATGACATTCTTTCCATGCCACGGAATACCATTACAATGACACGTTACATTCATTAAAATGTACGCAAACAAAGTTTTTCGATTTTATTCTTACGTCTCCTTATATGCGTATTTTTTTATGCTCATTTACGTTTCACTTTAGATTGTTTACACTGACTGAAGATGAATGTAATTGCAATTTTATCATTTCAAAATGAATAGTTGAGAAATAATGTTATTGGAACAAACAATTTCCCGAAAAAGCACGACAATATTTAAGCCATTCAAATTCAATATCGTATACCATTTAATAATGTATTCTAATGAGCAGAGCGGATAATAAAAATGTCCTAGAATAAACAGAGGGATTGAACTAATGACCAAGAACAACGCGACGGTCTATGTAATTTCACTCTGTGACACACACATGATACAGATCACCATATGATTACGATAATAAATTTCAGGGCACGCGATGTGTCTTGTGCATTTGCGTAGCTGCTCGAGTTAATGCGATCCACTTACCACAATGTGGCTTACTGTGTAAAAGCTTTTATTATATCGACAAATATGATTTTCCACAGAAATCCCCCTCCAAATAAAAAAAATAAGAAAAGAAGAAACCCTAGTAAAAATGATTATGCTAGGACCAAACTAAACAACCTGATCGGGCAATGATTAGGGATGTAATTCCGGATATTGATATGGTACCAGTTGGAATTCTATGTTACAAATAGACAGCGTAGGTATCCATGCCAGGACCCCGCTAAAATTTTGGTGGAATGTTGTTTTTGGCTAGGTGCCTGTTCAGGCCCTGTTCACAAAGCTTGATGCCTAGTCGAGACCAGCTTGTATTTCAGTCCGGTTTCAATTTTTACTAAGGAATGAGTTAATACAACCATGGTACTGAAAAATGAAAGGCTTTCAAAGTACAAAATGAAAACAAGTTTGTTTTTTGTGTCCTTTGGATATAATAAACATTGTATAAATGTTTATTTACATAAACATTTTATATACATATAAATTTTGTTTTATTAATTTGACACTCCAAATATTTACAAACATTGTTTCTTCTTGCTGAATTAAAAAAAAAAGTTTCATTCTTCAGTTCCATAATACATCCTTAAAAAAAATCATTTTTATATAATGCGAAATAATTTCAATTCCTTTTTGTTTTTGATTATATAAGACATAAGCAGTGACGTGTTACGAATCATCGTAGACATTATGACAAAAAGCTATTTGTCATTAGGAGAAGCGTGACAAGTGTACCACGTTTCTGGTATGAATCCCAAAAGCGAGATCAGATGGAGATGGAATCATCAATAGTACGACCCCTACGCAGGCAGTCGTTCGGAAACAATCACATTATGCCGTGCACATCAAATTTCGTCTACCCCATGCATTCCGGGCACTAGTCGATTCCCCACGAAAAACCAACGTAATGTAATGTGAGGCAATGATTTTTGTTTTATTTTGAGCTTAAGGCTTAACGATTGACTTGACACTGATCTATTGTTCGGTGGATGGAGTTGCAGTTAGTTTTATAAGTATTGTTATTCCTGCGAGTTTTGTCACTTGATATGATAAGATTCCAGTACAACAATTGCCAAGGTATTTTTAGCTTGGGAAAATAAGCCTTTTTGGAAAAGAATGCTGAGAAACTGCTAAAATTGGGGGTTTTCAGTTTTTTTTCCCACAAGAAAGAATTCGTCCTTTTAACATTAAAGTGACTGAAACCTTAAAATCTAGAGCATAGAAGTACTGAAACTCATGGTACTGGAGAACTAAACGTTTTCCAAACACAAAAAGTAAACAATCTTTGTTATTGTTTTATACTCTTATGTCCTTGAAAGTTTAAATAAACAATGGTCTATTTATACTTATTTGTTTACATCACATGTCCTTGAAAGTGTTTGCAAATATACCCAACCTACGTCGATCCTTTCAAAAACGCTGTAATCTTCAGTTCCATAAATATTTGTGAAAGCGCAAAAGCCGCCTTAGGTCCTATACGTCAGATTTACAAATTCTTACTGACTTAAATATGAGCAATCAATACCACCCGAGCGCATCTTCCAATGACAACGCGCGCGGTCAACTGCGAAAGTCAAGGGTCATTAGACATTGTATTATAAATGCATTAAATAAAGCGCGCGATGAATGCGTCAGAAGGAGAGCGGCCATCTCGGGGATGTTGGTCGGATTGTGCCGAGGGTGGCAGGTGGCGCCAATTTTACGGACCGGCGGCCATGACGGATGTATAACGAGAGGCACCGTCGTCGCTTTCGCTCCACCGGTCACGATGTCACGGCTTGTTTTATGGGAAACCAGCTACGGAGGCTTCGGGGTCGGGCGTCGTCCCACGTCATTGCGGCAAAGTACGAGAGCAAAACACTCATTGTTCGCCGTCTATTTCTGACCCCTTTCATCTTCCAAACAAAACGCCGCGCCGAAACATCGGGGATTGTTCTTCGTCCGCGCCGTCTTTCAGCGGCGATAATTGACCGCCGACGAATTGCCGCGGATTCAAAGAGAGTTTTGCGATTCGCGGCGTGGGGATCTTCAAGCTTCAAGCTCAAAGGAAGGATAATCTCAGGCGTGCAAGTGTATAAGCCAAGTAAAAATGGACACATGTATGGACATATACACGGAGAGAAAAGAATATTAAAAATGATGAAACCTGGGATTACAAATTTTACAAGCTGCTTCCAACAGTGGATAATTTCAAATGGAAACGATCGATTTATTTATATGACCTTTATTTTTGTGGGTTTACTAATTGTTCATGTTAACATTTTATTTGTACGTCAACTAGAATGATTATTGTATTTAAGCTTGCACATTATTAACGTATAAGCCATGTATCGTGCGTGTATGTGCACTATCAAATAAGTAAGCACATGTAAATGCGCATATGTAAATGACGAAATGTGCAATGAGCGAATAAGTGTCTTTACGAAAAGCAAATCTGCAATGTGGTCATGGTACGTGCAAATATTTTCAAATGAAAAAAAAGATTGATCCCCAAATCGGTACAACCAATGTTTGGAAGCTACCATTGAACACGTCAACGTTCTATGTGTCCTAACATACAAAAAAGTGAAAGCAAAGGAAGAAAAAAAAAAAAAAAAAAGAGGAAGGCCCGAAACAGCAACTCGTTCCGCGTGTCACCTAAATCACCGGGGCCCTCGGCTCCTCTAGGCGTATTATTGGATTCGTTGTATGCGCCCGGCGCACGTGGCTCATTAGAGCTAATGAGTAATGAGTCGATGATTAGAGGAGGCGGTCAAGGGGGCGTGGACGGGCCCCTTGATCTCGCCGACCGCAACAAGAGCGAGCCACTTTGTCTTGGCCGTGCCCCTTCCCCCCCCCCCCCCCCCTCTGACGGGCCCCGCTCGGCCGCTTCCACGCGCGGAAGGCCGCGCCACCGTAAAGCCGACGCCGGCGCAACGCTCCGCCCGTGCTCGGGCGACCGACGCCCCGACTTTGGGGCCACTGGTGGCCGCCCAAATTAGCACCGGCCGGTCCGGTGCTAAAAGTCCCCGTGATTTATTCACCCTTAACGCAAATGAAGGGGTTGCAGGCCGATCGGTGCCCGGCGGATGATGAGCTTTTGCGGAATCGGCGTGGATGAAAGGCATTGTTGGGGCCCCGGTGGCTCCGGGCCCGGGGCGTCGATGCGGTGTCAGAACGAACGCCGCGGCGCTTATGATGTTTGCGCCTCCGCTGATTAGGTCGTTAAGTTTACTAATGCGACCGTAAACGGTTTAACGAAGCGCGCAAAAAAAAAGGAAAACCAAAAAAAAGAAAAAAAGAGTGGAGCGCCTGGCGACGGCCGCGCAATAATTGCGCCACGGTCCCCGGTGCCCACTGCCGGAGGCAATAAAAGGCCACATCCGCGGATCTTTCTCGACTTCTGGCGGAGTGGGGGGGGGGGTGCCCGGGGTGGGCCCCGCTCGCACCCCGGGTCCGGCTTATCATTGACCCCGCCAAACCGACCGTAAACATCCGCGGCGAAATAACTTAACTACTTTGTTACGACGCCTGGAACGACCCGTGGGCCCCCGCCATAATAATGATATTAAGGCCAAGCGCGCTCCGCGAGGCGCTCTCTAATCGGCGACATCGCGCCCACGCTAACCTGTCCCCGGGGCCTGATAATAACGTAACCCAACGATCGGGGCAACTGTAAAAACCGGGACGGAGCGAGGGAAACCCGCTCCGCCAGCGTCCCGCGGCTAGTGTCAACGGTTTGACTTTACGAGGCAACTCTTGCCAGTCCGGCTCACGGTGGTGGGAGTGCGGGGACAGTACCCGGGAGTGCAGGGGGTCCGGTCTGGACAATGGCCACCCGCCGCGACCCGTACGGCCCTTTCGACTCCCGGACGAGTTAATGTCAGTCTGCGGCGCGTCCCGCTCGTCCGCTTGTGTTTCTATTAAACAGCCGTCAATCAAGGAGATTAACGCCGGGGCCCGGGGGTACCCACGGCCCCGGGGCTGGCGCGCGAGACCCCCGAAGAATTTCGGAAACAACGCGATCGGCGGATTGGTGGGGCGCGATTTTGTCTGGGCCCGCAAATTGTCTTTGGGACGGACGAATGTTGAAATGTTGGACGGACAGGAGGGGGGGGGAGGGTAAACAAGAGCGACGGCTTCTGCGTGACAGCCCGGGCTTCGGTTTCCTGGAAAGCCCGTAAAGTTCCCCGGACGACTCAAGCCACCGTGAGATTGCTCCGGGGCCCTTCCACCAGGGTAACCTGATCCTGTTATTCGCGATCGGTGGAATCGAAAAGTCCTTTCTTCTTTTCGGGCCTTCCGCTCGCGCGGCAGATAGTCCCCCGAGATAAGGCCGAAATTCCTCGAGCTGCCCAGGTAGCCCCCGGGGCAGCGCGCGCGCATTTTCGTTTCAGAATTTTCGTTTTGTATAATCCGGCGGGCCCGGTGACTGACTGTTGGAAACTTTTGAATGTAATTAGGGATACCGGTGGGAGAGAGATGGCAAGATCGGCAGACGAAGCACGCGTTTGTTTGTTTACCCGCGGACTTTGTCCCATCGTATTTCGTATTTTATGGTACTGAAAATGAAAACGTCTTCAAAATTGTAAAATGTAAACAATTTGTTTTTGTTTTGTATTTACATCCATTCTTATGTCCTCTGGACGTAAACAAATAATATTATTGTTTTTGTTTCATTAATTTGATTACACAAATATTTACAAACACTGTTTCTATATGTGCTCAAACTCAAAAACGTCTCGCTCTTCAGTTCTATTCGTGGTTTATTACCGCAATAATACTGTTAGGGTGTAATAAAAATAATAAGTACATTTATTACTCCCACATAGTAACATATTTGAGAAAGTGGAAAAATTTCATTTTAATATCATCAGACGACTTGTAATCGTAATGTAATTATTCCGCAATTTCTTCGTACTGTCAATCATGCGCCCACGCTAATAGCAAATTATTCGAATAATGAATAATTTAGGCTGCGAACAATTGTAAAATAAAAAAAAAAACCCCTATTTAAGCGGCACCACCGGCCAAACAGCTATCAGTGACCCTTACCCGTGATATATGGGAGTCAAATACTGATAATATGGACGCAGCGACTATTTATCTTCGCGTATCTAATGTGATTCAACTCGCATGTAGGTAGTGGGTAACCCGAAGGCTTGGAAGTCTGAAAGACTTTGGGACCAGGTGACGGTGGCGCCTACGAGCACATCCATCTTCGCGGCCCCTCCCCCCTGAACCCTCCGGGGCCCTCGACGAAACGTTGCATCCAAGCCACGGCTCCGGTAATACTTATTATAGTTGAAATACATTTCTGCATTAAACCAGCAATTAACTCAATTTAAACGTTCAATTAATTAAGTTTCAATTAAACGTCCAGCTTGCTGATGTTGGAAGTATTAGAATGAAATAGAAACATTCGAGAAAGAGAAAGATAAAGAGAGAAAGAGTAAAAATAAAACATATACTGGAAGCTTCGAACATTGTTTGTCACATTGAAAATGAGATTCTCTATCCTTACCGTGTATATTGATAAGAAAGAGACAGAGGAAGAAAATAAAAAGGGAAAAATTAAATGTTATTATTTCGGCCTCGTTAGGGTTCTTGATAGTGGTTTATCTTTTTCGCATATATTGTTTTAATCCGTCGTGGTTTTCGACTCGGCATTCTAATATCGCGATAAAATCGAGACCGGGGGGGGGGGGAGGGCTCCGGGGGCCTCGCTGAGATTGATCGCGTCTCCACGTCCGGTTTTCCAGCCTAATCTCCCGGCTGATATCGCATAACAAATATTTTGGATGTGACATTCAGGTTCATCGAGATATCCCCGGGATTCGTTAAGAGACGACGGGATAAAAATGAATGATGAAACGACGCCGGGTTTAATTGATTTGGATCCGGGCCCGGCGAATTAATAATTTGCAAACGAATGATTAATCGAGTCCAATGGGGTAATGCATAATGGTTGCAGATTTATTCCAGCATGTTGACAAGTTCCTTCCCCCCCCCCCCTCGACTCTTTTCTTCTTTTCCTTTTTCCATTCCGCCTTCTCCTTTCTTTAGCCGAGGGTGGTCCAACCAGAAATTATGTCGCGGGATTTTTGATACCACGGCGTAGTGGAAACATTTTCGATCCGGACATCAAAGTTGGAAGGATAGGAGTACGTGTGACGGTTGTATATTATAAATGTGTCACACGTTAAAGTCCATGTTACGCGTTTTAATGGGTCATTTGAACGTTAGTGTCAGGATGTTACTTTTATCCCAACTATGGGGCCATGGAAATTTCTATTTTATGTTGTCTAACTGTTCGGATTATTACGTACCTCATAAAATGATATGCATAAATCAACGGCATTAGAGTGAATTCGCATTTATGCCCGAGCTACGGAAATATACTTTCGTTTGAGGCAGTAAGAGTTGAAGAAAATTGTATTTTTTTTTTTTTTTATTAAAGATCTGTGTCATGTCGATTGACCCGGGGACCTGACAATACTTTGATTGAGTAACTTTATACTTGTTTTTGGTAGTATATATTACTGAATTATGTCGTAAGTTTAAGAATAGAAGTTCTTTATTAATTAGTCGCGAAATTTGATTTATATAAATGTATTTTTAAATGTCAAAAAATGATTGATGAAACAAAAATATATGGCAGATGTGTTTCTGAAAGCATATATGCAGTCATATATGTTTCTGCAAACATATATGCAGACATATATGCTACTTACATAAAATTTTTTCATGCATTACCCCGGAGTACCTGGAGCATATACCGAAATTTTAGGAAAAAAAAATTCGTTCTCCAGTACGTCACAGGACAGTTAAACTTTTGTCCGCCCATCGAATCCGGCAGTCGGACCGCAACATTTCGCAACATTCAAACGGGCGATATCTTTGTATAAAGGGGAAGAATGCGAAGTGGTGCCGCGTTAGCTGCGCAATATACAACTCATTGTATATCAAATATGATGGCGGACATTTATGGGCTTAAGCGAGGGCGCCTTTTGTGGGACGCAACTTGGTTAAATGGACGGCGCGTCAGGTGTGCCCCCGGGGCCCGGTCGGGTGGAGGGGGGGGGGATAGGCCCCGTCCGAGTCGCGGTGTCATTTTTCGACGTCGACCTTCCGCCGATAACCGCGACACGGCTCGCCCACGCGACAAATCAAGCGAATTTTTTAATTGCCTGGCATCTTTACGACTACTATAAAACAATGAATGGCCGGGGGCTTTGGGCCGCGAGACGATTCGTTGATGCGTGCTTCGTATTCACGGATGAGCCAAGGACCGGCGGTATATCACGTTTATGGTCCTCATGACTGTCCCGGCGACGCTTTCCCACACTGTTGGGAATTTCAATGTTCATATTCGATTGAAATGTTAGAAACTGATGTTCGTTTTGGTGATAGATCGCCCGGCGCCGCGCGGAATATTAAGTGGTTCTCCTCCCCAAGTTGGGACTCGCGATTCCCAATTGGCGTCATGATCCTTTTATGACCGCTCTCGTCGTCTTAATGACGATTAACCGCAATGATCGAAGCGTGCCTCGCATTTCGCGGTTATTTATCGGGTTCGCGTAGAATAGAAATTTCGCGTAATTTCGAAGCTTCGGGGAATTTCAATTGGTTGGTAGAAATGTAAGGTAAGACATGCGTTACGAACTGCGAGATTCTTGGGCTTTGGTCAAACTTTTGGTAAAAATTATTGTTTGAAAATTTGTTTAGAAAGTGACCTAGCTTTATACCAATTATTGGTCAAATTATAAATATGATATTTCTTCTTAAAATTAAATATTTTTATTTAATGGGATTTATAAAAGAAACTAATATTTCAACTAATGTATTGAAATATGAATCTTGCGTGGTAAATATATACCTTTTTATGAAAATATCAAAGGAAGTCTAAATGTTTGAATGTTTTTATGATACGCTATGAATCTTAAACCAGGACAAGCTATTCCAGTAAATATTTTGTTATTTATACTAACTGGTAAGATGTGACAACATCATAACGTATGAATACTTGGGGATAAATTCTTTAATATTAAAATGTTAATTCACTTAATAACATTAAT
>JABFPN010001138.1:0-32677 GCA_022817305.1 Leptoteleia sp. ZL-2020
AGCGATAATTTTGGAGTTAATTTTTGGCGCAGGTTTCGCGAGGATGATAACAGGTTGTGTCGTGAGTTAAGTGCAGGATCCGACTGACGTGGCGGATAATTGACACGAAGCGCGAAACATCTGGCGAATGGAAGGCCTCCCGAACAACCGTGGCAGTGACGTGCGTTGCCTCGAGGGGGCCTCTCCAACCACGTCAGATGCAAATCATCTCCGCTAATTTCTTGGAAAAGTCTCGCGGATACGCGCCAACTGAAACGTAACCGCCGCGGAAGAGCGAGACAACAGGCGGAATTTACATGAAGACACTTTGCCGAATCACACAATTAGGTTTCGCGCAGCTGCCTGACTTTTCTTGCCGAAGAGATGGATTTAATGCCTTTTCAACTGGGGAGCATTTCGGCGACTTTCGTTCGGGGGTTTGGGGCGAAGTTGCTTCGAGTTATATTGTTCCCGGAAGATGACTCTGAAGGATTAGAAAATAAGAATGAGCGATGACGGATTTATAACCGACGGATTGTTTAATTAAAATAATGCGAATGATTGATGGCATTGGCAGGGTTTAACATTGAAGATAGTTTTGTTGCTCTTGTCGGCCGCAAAACTTTGCAAGAAATTGAAAGTTTGTAATAGAAAATAATATCAAAGACTTTAATGAAATGGATATTGAATTATAAAATTTATTTTTTCTATAAACTTGCTGAAAATTATAATTACTAGAATCAAATTAATGCAGGGTATAGAAAAATTATGAATGATTTTAAATGAAAATTATAACTAATTCTAATCTGCAAAATGTGCCCATATCTACCACACTTTTTCATATCATGTTTACGTCATTTTAAGGCATGATATATGTTATAATTTTTGATAATAAACGTGGAATTTTGATAACGATCATAACTCAACCATGACACGAACATAACCCGACTACTATATTTAATCCAAAATCAATTACACTTTTTTTACCTGAGTATTTTCTAAGTATTGCCAAATTCAGAATGTCAGTTGTTTGCTTTTCAAAATATTATATCTTGAAATCCAACGTTTTACGCATGTTTTATACAACATCTAAAATTTTCAAAAACAGTACTTCTCGCCCAAACATTTGCTAGAAGGCTTCCAAACTTTCGCGCATACTTGGCGAAAAATTCGCGAACAACTTTACATCCGATACTTTCAAACTGTCGAACAATTCGCTCCAAAAACTTTTTCGCTCGACTGTTGTTTGCCAGCGAAACGTACGAAATTTCGCAGCAGATTCGCGATTAGTCGAACTGAACGGCACATTGGCGTTTCGGCCTCGCGCATCGAAACAAAAAGATTTCTGCATTTGACGGAATTTCGCCGGGCGATACCGTAATCGAAGCCGCCACACCGCGAAAGCCCATTTCAGCAAGAAATTCGGTTCCGATTTTGGGCAGCGGTATCGCGTTCAAGCGTCGCTGCATTTGAACTATGGGTTTCAGTTGCATTTTCAATAGCGATAATCCAACACGGGGAGGCTGCCGTTGCACAAACCGAAACGCCGCTTTGTAACCGGATAACTTAGAGTCGTATTGCCAGCTTCGCTGCCATTGCCACTAACTGATCCCCTTGATATTACTAGTCACGTCAGTTTCACAGATGATCACTATTTCCCGACGAAAATACACCGTCGAACTCGATACTCCTATGGCAATGACGTTTCGCATTAATAAATATTTGACTCGTTTTAAAGTTACGTAGTTTTTATCAAATTGCAAATGAAGCGATTGCGCGCTTTTTCAGATTTTAATAACGTTTGATGGCACGGTAAAAATAAATACCATTTTTAATCCAATATTTACTAATATGATATTTATAATTGGTTTATTAAAATATAATGACGCTCAATTCATGAAACAAGACGTTAAGAATTGCATAAATAATTTGCAATTGTTATATATTATATGTTATATAAACTATATATGTTATATAAACTGTTTTATAACCGTTCTCATTTTGCAGAATAATATATAGATTTATAATAATGTGAATTGTTATATAGTCTGTTGCATTAGTTCATGGTTTACATAAAACAAATATAAAATAAAGTCTGAAAAATTGTCTAATATTAAGTAAAGTCTCACAAACGCGATAAAATATTCATGTGATTTGCAAATACGCGGTCACCAAACGAATGTTAAATAACGCATGACAAACACGTACTCGACACTCCAAATTTGCAACACTCCAAAAGTTTATTTTCTGTCTAGGCTGATTTTCATTAATGATTGAATCTGTAATAGCAACGATCTATTATTCAATGTATACTTAAAACTTTTCTATTATACACTTGGAATACTCGCATCATCAAAATTCGAATTAAATATTTCCATTTGAATTCTTTTATATATATATATATATATATAATTATGCAAATTTATAATGCATCAAAGAATAGAAAAATAAAATCGATCCCTAAAAATACAAAATTTACAGTAACTATCCTTAACGCGGAGTAACGTATTCTAATACAAAATACTTGGTCATTTAATTTAATTTGTGATCTACAAATAAGTCTCCTTACACAAGAATTCTGAACTTAATTTCACCGCCCGCAGTATAATAAGATACAAAAGCAAAAAAAAAAGGCTTAACGCGGATCGTAAACCTAGTATAATACGGCTCGAAGGGCCATAATAATGTACATCTCTCATTGCAAGTAATTTCCGTTCATTTATCATCACCTCTTAACTCGCGCAAAGAAAGCGACGACAATATCAACGCGGAGCACAACCGCATCGTAAGTTAATCCCTTTCAATGGGGCAACCAGCAAATGAGTAATTAAAACCCGCGAGTCGCGGTGCAGAAAGCGCGCATTTATAACTCTCGTCTTCGCGGGTTTAATGCGTGCGACATTTCGCCACCGCGTTCTGTGTGTACAAACACACACATTCGAACATCTACCTATGTGTTTTCACGTTTTATCTGTACACACGTGTAAGTGTGCGTTCGCCTTCCGTTTACATATGTGTTTTCATACTTATGGTGTGTGTGTATGTGTGTGTGTGTTTTCGCATTTTGAGTATGGGTAACGTCGCTTTCGGCGTTGACAATACCGCAGTGCACAGGTTGGCCTAATAAAACTATGATCGTCGGATAAAACAGTGCAGTGCATGCTGGTAATTAGCGGTATACATAAATCATTGGCAACGCTGCACGTAAATGCATATACACACGCCAACGCGTAGTCAACCCCCTGACTATTACGAGCGCGCTGGGCAAACGAGTGGGTATAATGTGCACATTGCAAATCCTGTAAAGTTGCACGCCGCCGTGCCATTCCGGATTTTTCGACCCTTCGTGACTTCGCGCGTCCACGAAAACCACATTCGAATGCATTTTTACGTGCTATCTGTTGAATTTATACTTTAAGTGTGGCTTTCAAGGTACTTTTTTTTTGCCAATTTAATCAAACAGTAATGGAGAACGGCTTTTAAGAACCGTTTTCAATCTTAACGGATATCCAACTCAAAATTGACTGATTAAAAAAAACCCACGATTTCTTTTTGTACTAATAATAGACTTTTATACATTTATTTATATATTTCTTCTACATAGAACATCTTATCCGCGATGTTCCATAATTTCTATTACATTTATCCGCGCGTAGAATACCTTTTGCAATATAATGTTGAAGGACGGACGCAGATGTCCTTGGCATTAAAGGGTTAAAGATACATATCCATTTGATGCTTTTCACGTACCTCCCTCGACCGATAAAATTGAATTCATTATTGGAATGATTTTTGTCGTGCAATTAAATTGTCCCCGCCATAACTGCAACTCGACTAAACGCTCGCTTTTTTATTCCGTTGAAAATAATTCAAGTGAATAGCAGATGGATGAGTTGATTCGAGGCGATGGTTAATTAGCGAGAGGAAGGGTGGGCGCATTTTCTACGAGCGCGCGCGATGGTCTTTAAAACGTCTAAACTAATCCGTATCCATCGTCTAAGTAAAGCCCGGGATTTTTGAAACTCCGTCATGCAGAGTGATGGTTTAATCTTCCTGGCAAATCCCTCATCCGGTAACGGATGGCTTAAGTGGGTATTTATAAACACGCCTTGCAGACGGTTCTCGATTCATCATTGATTACGCTCACGCTACGATGAGTTTTATTAAAAACGCGCCTTCGAACCGTTTGCTCGCCGGCCCGCGGACAATACGAATTTATTGTCACCGGGAACACTTTAACGTTAATTCGGTTTACTTTACATTATCTGCGCTATCGAAAGCACTCATTCTCATCTAATGAGATTGGCGATGATGGGAGCAAAACATCCAAAGCCATTAGCAAATCCCATTATGGCCCACGTTGAACGTGACACAATACGTTCGGCATATGCCGACAATCCAGTATCGCGACTCAATGACGAGTTCCGACGTTTCCGCTGTGTAATCATCAAACAGCGGTCCATTCCCAGCTGTTAACGTGAGATACCGATTGAGCAAGGCATAATTATCGCGATAAATTTCATTCCGCGCGTCACTCCTGTTGTATAAAGAAAACCGTTTGAATTGTGGAATGGATCGCGCAAATCACGAATTTCCCGGTGGCAGACTCGTAACCTATCGGATCAAGTTTTACTGTAAATAATTTATTAATAATTTCAAACAGAAGATAAATTTGAAGTGTAATATTCTTCGAAGTGTTTAGATGTTAATAAAAATATGGATCCCGAATATAATAAGACAAGTATTTTAAAGATATACAATTTAATTATATCTTTATAACAATATCTTTATAATAATAAAGATACATAAAAATATATAAAGAATTCAATAAAATATTATTCGTAAGAAATTAAAAAATAACTCCAATATAAATTCAATAAGTAAAATAAATACCTTTTTTTGGACATAACCCAATAATCAATCCTTTTTCCCGAATACAGTATTCCAATAATAAAATTATAAATTTTTAACTTAAAATATTAAAAAAATAAAATAGTTACGATTTATTATTACAAAACTGTTATCTGTTTTTTCATTTTTCAAAAATTTGAGCAAAAATCCCGGGCTTATTCAAAAATTTAAATTTAAGACTTCAATGGATTATAGGAATCACGGAATTCCTACCGTTAAATTCTTTTGTCGGTACAAAAATTAATTAATTACGATTTTAAATGGAAGATAATTTTGCCCGACCGATCTTGCATGATTTTTCGATAAAATTTGAATTTACTAATCGGATCAGTGCGAACGATCTCTGCAAGTAAAATTGCGCAAACGACAATAGAACCACTAGAACGCTCGGAGGGGCGATGAAATAATAATTATCCTGGATAATGGTTGCACAGATCGCGGTGTTAATTTTTGTCAATAAACAATCGTAAGCCTGGCAAATGAGGAGCCGCATTGTGCGGAACCGAAACGTATGCGCACGTTTAAATAATGGCCGAGAGTTCGTAAATGCAATCGTTCGCGTGGTACGCAGGGACGAAGGGATTGAACGGGAGGTTGGTTAGCGTCCGCGTAAATATCGCGGAATAATAATTTCAGATGGTTATTAACGATAATAAAATCTCGATTTATCGGCCGCGCTGCACTTTGACCGGGCGATTTATAATCAAAACGCCCGGTCAAAAAATGAGACGAAATAGTCACGATATTATTTTGCGTTTTATATTGCGTATTATCGCGCGCACCGGCCGGCCAATATCAATATTATTCAAATTCCACCTTTTTGACAAACGATCGCCGCGCGAGCGAATAAATCGTTCCGTCGTGGGGGAAGGGTTTAATGAATTTTAAAAGATAATTCATCGAAACGAGATCTCCTTTTTTTCGTTCGCATCAAAATAATAATAGTAATTTATAATTGTTTAACGAAAGTGAAGCTTTAAATAAACTAAATTGATTAATTGTAATTATGCGGCGAAGTATAAATTATCAATTTTACGTAAACTAATCATGCAAATTTAATGCAAATTTATTACGAGGGTATTTGACTGTGCAAAATTAAATTTAAAATGAACAATCTTTCGACTCAACCAACTGTGTATTCGCAGCCGATACTAATGTATTTATCAAAACCCCTCCTTTTTCTTCGCTCACTATTTTCTTCCACTTAACTTTGCGACGCGATAACGTCTGAAATCTCTCGGAAAGAAAGAGACTCGGAGGGGGAGAAGAATGTCGGGGCGAGCTAAAGTTGTTCCGCGTTTCGTTAGAAGAGGACTCTCCTCTCGTCAAAATTATGAGCTCCGAGGTGAAAAGATAACCCGCGAGCATTATTCACAATGCGAGACAGCGGCCGCAATCTTCGAAAATTTGAGAATGCATGTGGTATCGATCTACCAGACCCGGCGTACGTACGCGCGTACCGCGACTCCAAGAGAGATGTAATCGTCGAAGGAAAGAAAAAAGTTACGAGGAGAAAACGATGGGATCAACATTTGTGCCTAACATACGTTCGAACTTTTGCCCGAACTTCGCGTATAATATACATTTATGGAAATTCGCTTTCAAACTGCATTTGAATTACAAATTTTCCCCGAAAATATACACGGCTTGAGAACACTTTTTTTAATCGAGGAACATTAAGGCGATTATTATCAAAATTTACTTAACGACAGTTTGCAACAGTTTTTCAATATTATTCAAATTGCCCTGATTTGTTAATCAATGAGCAATTCAATGAGTCAGAATTCATATATTAGGTATATAATGTATTGGTCATTTGTTGCCAAAAGATATCCTCAATTGTGTGGAACGTTCGTATTCGTCGTGCAGGCTTACCTAATTATATAACTTGTACGACGAAATAAAATAAGTGATATCATTGTCTTTTATATTAATGACGCATTGTCATGTATGGACAATATATTTATTTCATGGAACTAACTAATATTTGCAAAAGGCAAGGTTAGGTCAACTCTGAACGGGTCAGTAGCAAAAATTTGCAATCAAGTTTACGCCCCGTGATTTTAATTGTAAAACATCAATCGCACCTTCACAATTTCGAAACGAAAATTAAGATAAGCCCACGCAAACGCGGATAAAATATAACCTCGTGATGGAAGATGAGTTGTCCGGCTCGTCGCAAGAGTGCCCAAGGGCCGGTGTCCCGATCTGCTTCGCTTCGGCGAGCCGCACCGAAGGGTCGGAAACCAAAGTCCCAAGGGTAAAATGGCTCATTCCGACGTACTTATCCAGCGAGCGCCATAGATAACTATAGATTAATGGGAGTCAAAGGATCGTACGCCGAAAAAGATACGAAAACCTTATACCTCGCGAGGCCGAAAGCATCCGAACTGATTTATCGTTTATTGAGAAATATGGCGCTCCTCTTCGCGTCGTTCGCTTACGAAAGATTAAGACTCTCATGCTGATTCATTGACCGAAGCGTTGCCTCTTCATTTTTCAAATGTGACACGCGAAATGGGTTCATTACAGTCGAGACGGACAAAAGGTGGCCCGTTTTGATGGATAGGAAAAATGAATTTGTTTTGTCACTCTTATTATATAAAAGAGCTTTACGCTGTTCCTATTTTAAGTTTGCTTGTCCTTCAATAATCTATTGAAATCGAAATAAGGAAAGAAATCAATGAAAGTAATTTTTGTTATTAATGACTCCGACGACGATTGAAACATTTCCCCAACTCGAATGTTATCATATCTCTTCCACATACAATTTACTTATTTAGCCTTAATTAGATAACCTTATCTAATCTAACTTACTCTTCAAAATAAACACCGATTTTGGGGCTTCTCAATTACGGTTGGTAAATAAAATTCTTGTAAAGGCACAAATTTCCATAGCCAACTCTATAAGCCTTCTTCATTACTCATTCCCATATCTCGTTAAAATAACATGAGGAAGCATCCAGATTCATCATTGATTCAGCCAACAAAGTGACTCTACCTACCTAGCCCCAAGATAACGTCTTGCGTCTTACAACAGAAGGTAATTATCACAACTGAGTTAGCAGGACTTTGGCTAATACAATCCCAGGACCCCGCAAGGATTAGAACCTTTAAGCCTCGGAGGTGCCAAGATATATACATCTCGGGTAACTCGGCTATATCAAGTGCGTCCGGTCAGACGAGGCCGCCGGAAGCGGCGCCAAGATAACGCGAAGACAACGCGTAAGTAACCAAGCCGGCGTTAATGGGCTGCCTACGTTTTCGTTAAAGTCCGATTTAACGAAGTTACTCACCGGGGGATATCGCGACACCGACTCCGGCCACTCCCGGTCCGACGCGCGTCCAAGTTTCAGCCTCTCTTGCCCGACTCGCTACGAGATTCGGTAATTAGAGCGCGCAACTTTGAATTACGCGATGAGATACGTTCGTATCCTGCGGGGCTCGTTTGTTAATTAAGAGCCCCGCGCCGAAGAACGAAGATTCGCATGATAAATTGTCCGGGGAGGACGAGGAGAGGGCCATCAATTAAACAAAATGCTGAATTCCGTTCGGCTTTGCATTTTTATTGAGTCCGCGTTGGCATTGGCGACGGCGCGCTTAAGCGGGCCTCTTAATGGCAAACTTACTTCCCGGATTTGCATTTATAACCCTTTAACGAGAAGAAACAGCCCGATAATTACCCCCGGGGCGAAGTTTCCGAAATTTCCCAGATAAAGCCGTGGGCGACGATCGAACGGCCGCGTTGTTTGGTCTAAAGCTCGTTAGTCCGTCCAAATAGTAATCCGATTAATATTCGTTTTTATTTGTTTCGTTTAATCGTGCAAACTTCCGACGCCGCGTCTTGAGCCCCGCTGTAAGAAGTTCGGCTTCCTGGCGGACGAGCTAATGATAGAAACTCGAGTACTAAGTCATACTTAATCCCCCCCGCGCACGGGCACAATAGAGCCACGGCGTACACGAGCCCGAACTGTACAGTCCGCAAAGTCCTCCAACGGTTTGTTCCACGATGCGAGACTTGGCGAGGATTATGCAGAGTGCCAGCTTAGCTGGCAATCGATGGCCATCGACCGTCGAACGGTCGCCGAGACAAAGCTGACGGTATCTGATTATGAAATGCAGTTGTATCCAAACGGATTGCTGATTTAGGCGGCTAAGTAATTCAGGATACTTTGGAGGTCAGTTAATCGCGTGACGTTAGGAATATTCTCTTAAGGGGGAGCGACACCTTTGCAGTCCGATTTTAACCAATCTTTCTTAAATTAGATTTTATGATTGAAATTATATTTTGTACACTTTAAAGTATTGATTAAGTAAAAACAAATTGTATTTTTTCACGTCAAAGGTGTCTCTCCTTCTTAAGGAGTTTTTGGTAGAAAGTTGAAGGTCAAGCCAAATAATGAATAAAATTGACTTTACGATATCGCCGTGTATAAGTAAATAAATTGATTATTTCCATATACATAATAAATTTAATTAAAAGGTTTAATTGTATCACGTATAAAACATTTATTTTAACCTTAGTTGTTTGGTTGATAGTCCCAAACATACATCATTTGAATAGAGGTTATAATATTTTATTTTGTCGGTTTCATTAGTATGGTTGGATTGTCATTACACGAAACCCATCACTGGTTCATCATGTAATCGTAATATCGGTGTTATTACACGTCGACCAAATTCCCTTTAACATTCCTAGAATATCATCGCTAAATAGTTCCATCATTCGAAGGCCATTCGGACAAACTCATCAAAACAGGCCGTTAACTAATACTATTATTAACGACACAGATCATCCAACTGACAACTACTTTTTGGTAGACAACCGTCGGGCGACCATTTCTCGCAAGAACTGTGTTAGTCCGAGATCTTTCTTCCTCAAGAACTCCAATATAAGTGTCTGCTTCAGGCGACCTCGGATTTATTGCCCTCTTGTCTCGCCCACTTTTCGCGGTGCCTGATTTCTCGCAAATTCAACTTTAACTTTATTGGCGGAAATAATCTTTGATACGATTTCTTCGTCAGACTTATTTCCTTTGAGGATGTTTGCCTACCGATGTCTGCCAAGTAGACATTTCGGTGTAATATTAACCTCAACGGAATCGTTAGACTTTTTAATGCCAAGTGTAAAATATTTACGAATGTTTTGATTTCGAAATGTTTTTTTTTGTTGTCCGTGAAAATTATTATTGTGTGCTGATCATATTAATTTCAGCCACACAAATTTCTGTTCATTTGTAACGTATTTCTTTTAAAATGAATAAACCCGATTAGTGCCTCATCGATTCTGTACATTACGTGCAATATTAGTACCCAATTAGTTTCTCTTATCAGGTCCAGCTTTAGACTCCACATTATTCAATAAAATTCAACACATCTCGTAGGTCAATAATATGACTAAAAACCAGAAATCAGTTGATACCAGCTATTTCGGGCCTGATTTTCTGTAAAAATATAAAGTATTTTTTAATGCTTCACCAATACCAACATTAAAACTGTGATATTCCTAACAAAACCAAACTGTGCCTTGTACAATAGACCTTATAACTCATCTGAAAATTTATAACCGGAATTTCTCTCGCGGCATCGTCAGTCATTAACTTTCCTTTATTCGTTGAACAATGTTGGCGAAACTCATTCAACCCTTGCCGAGCGCGAGCTTAACTAACGCGATCACTTGAAGGGTGCGAGGATCTTAATTTCCCTCATAATCTATATCATTAATATGGCTTACCGCTGACCGCGGTATAATTCCGGTTCTCGAAAATTTAATTGGGGTCGGTATTGTATATAATTCTGACTGATCTGGTCGTTATAAAACGGCTCATGCATAATGCAACGTGCTCCGGGAAATAACAACACTTAACATCCCGGGTTTGTTCCGAATTCATAATTCAGGTATATTCGTCGCGCTGACGTAATGCAGTAAAGTGCGTTCTGGCGTTTGGACATGACATTTAGACAGCGCTGTCAACCGTTCACAGGCTAAATCTGTCCCCGGGAGCGACGTTAGACGGCGCACTTCGGCTGTCTCCTTCGTGCCTCGCTCCTGATCGAATTAGCGCGCCGAGAATGCTTGATATCCTGACAGTCTCAAGTAATTAACGCGAGAGTTAACTAGCTGATATTGAAACGAAACAGCCGAAATGCCTCCGCTGTACAGTAACTCACATTTTACAGACCCTCCCACCGTCAAATTGCAAACAAATTAACGGAAATTAATCCGAAGCTGAAATTTCAATTTTCTATTCTTTTCAATTTCTTGACACAACGAGCGTATCTTTGCATGTTTTTCTGACCTATTTATGTAATCGGAAAAAAACTCCTTCTTTTTTTGTTATAATAAAACCCTGAAAAAAACCATTTTTTTATTTTGCTTTTAAAGAACACTGAGTAAATAGAATTTATCTTAACCGTTATCGTTATATATATACAGATCTGGCTATGTATACTAATTTTTTTCTCTCAGTGCAATCTTATTAAGATAAATCCAAGTCGTTTGCAAGCGAAAAGAAATCGTATTAAAATAGTACTGAAATTGTATTAAGATTTCCTTCGTAAACTTTTATTTTCGTACCTTAAATATTAATGAATTCAAACATTTGAAATTGAACATTAGTTGACGTATCACCTTAAATAATAAGAGATGGATGAATTTGATCGTTCGATAGAATTGCCACAGCGCGGCTTCAAAATTGAATTAGTGAACGTGACAGGCTCCACAGATGTAACGAAAATACGTTGACCAAAATTAGAATGCTGATTGCACGATCATTCAAAATTAATAATCAAGCCACGATAGTGCACCCAGGCGGAAGCGCGATTCCGCATATATTATGTTGTATGCATATGCATGCCACCGTAATAAATATCATATTTATACGGCACTTTGGTGTACCAGTCGGATAAACGATAGGATTGTGTTTTATAATATGCAATTTAAATAAATAATTCGACTTCATAAACACACATTTATTATTTATCTCGGCGTAACGCTCGGGTGAATTATTTGTGAGCCAAATACTGCTTGATTTGCATCGCCTGTTGTTTTCTCTATTATATCGATCTCAATTTTGTAAGTTATTTGAAATTTTGTTGATCCGGTTGCATTTAGCGCAGATGTTTCAAACTAGTCGACCGTTGGCTTATTCAATTAATCCAAAATTTATCCTCCCAATTTAAGATTGCATTAGGTAATAGTATTATACAAATGGAGCAAATATTATTTGTATGATGATAAGAAAAATAAGTATTAATTTTTTTATTTTTCGTGCTGCTTTAAATTTTCGTCGTACGAATAGTTATATTTGCTCTGATTCGAGTTTAAATTTCGCGTTATAAATGGAAGTCTATAATACAAACTTAAGCTTGGATTCATTATATAAAATGTTGATTTTAATTAAACATAAACAGATCAAATGATGCTATAGCATTACTCGAAAGTTTTAAAAACACTTTGCATTGACTTAAAATATAAAAATTGTTTTCCCATATTCCCAAAACTATATTTTCAATATGTTCAACAACAAAAAAAAACAACAAAACGGCGAATACAAAATGTACAGATCGAACAAAGAAATATCCTCAAAAGCGAATGATATTTTAAACCTAAAATTTTAAACCGTTAATTATTTATACAAATTAAAAACTTGAAACAATGTCAAGAACTACAACGATTCGACATCTTGACTCCATTAACTTCACACTTAGCATGTTGGAGTAGGCGAAATCACGTCACCCTCGCTATCTTGCCTACAGGAAGATCTGATTAGGGGTTCGAGTCTTTGCTAAACGCGTTAGAGTTGCCGGGCGTGCGATGTTGCGAATACGCGAGAGTCTGAAACAGAACGCCGCGTCTGCCCATCTCTCTCCGTTTGTCTTCGTCTGGCTTTCGCGGTTTGATGCAAATTGAGTAGGAGTAGTGCAGACTACGCAGCAACACGACGTCAGAAGTCAGCTCGTCTCGGGGGGGCTTCTTCGAGAATTCCTGATCGGCCCGAAGTTTATTCAACTAAGCCGGCGCATCTCGCGGCACGCCGTAACGCTGCTGCCGCCGTTTGAAGTTTCTCGTGTTTGTCGAGAACCTGTCGCTCGAGAACCTTCACCGACTCGCGCAAATCGTTTCTATGTCGCCTTACAATTTAACGTCATCAATGATAAATGCCGTTTCCAAACTGTCGCACATTTCGGATCATCAGACTCTTAGTCGTAAATTTTTGTCCCAAAATCAAATGAATCCTGTGACGATTTGAATAGAAAATTTGCTCTCTCATAATAAGGATGGCTGAAATTTGGATGGTCTTCAATTGAAGAATCAAATTTCATTTTTCTAAAGATATTTCAATTTACTAACTACTTACTCAAGCACGGAGAAATTGTAGATTAAGATGAAATGTAATTGGATAGATAAATTAAAATGAATATAACTTACTTAATAATATATATATTTAAATATTTAGGTGTTAGATTATATCAGTGTTTAAAATTAAACACCAATCCTTTACGATTATTAAAAAAAATCAAATGAATACAACTGCAATTGGTTACGTCTCTTTTCACATCAGCTCGACTAATGCGTCGAACGTTTAGCTGGTATCGTTATCATTGAAAAACGAGTAGTATCTAGACTGAAAGTCATAACGTCATTATACAGAGACACTCACCCCCATCGTGTAATGTTTCTTTTTTATAACGCCAGATCCAACATTGGCTCGGGATCGATTTTAGTTCGCCTTGTGATACTTATCGTGCCGCGTTACGAGGGAACATTGGCTTTTATGACGTTGAGGCGCGACGTCGCAATCCAGTAACGTTTTAAACGGCGTAACAAGACAGTTGTACTTACCTCTGTCAGATGACGACGGTCTATCGTGAGTCAGTCAGAAGGATGATTACACTGATATACAAATGTAAACAAATGTTAGCAAGAAAGAACATCAAATATTTATTTTTAATCTAATTATAACAAATTATTATTAGGTTTACAGATAAATCTGTTTGGCGAAACATAGCACCATCATTATGTTATAGATAAAATTGTTTGATGTAAAAAACATCAACACAATTATGTTGTTTCAAAATAATGGAGTATTATATCATAAAATTAATATTCTTAATGAAGTACGTGACTAAACATTTTACTAGTTAATTAAATCTTAACACATTTTTATAAATTTTTCTCAGGAATTTACTAAATTTCAGTTCAATTCTTGAGAATGTTTACGAAAATGTTGTCATTCAACCGTAGTACAGGAGATACCCGCACCTTGCAATATTTACCTCAATTCTTAAAATTTAGTATTCCAACACTCTTTCGCATATGTGCTGCATTTTTGTGTAGAAAAAGTGGACTTTTCATGCGAATTTCATGATACAGCAAAACTCCCGCGAGATTGAGGAATAGGCGCCGTAAATGTTTAGTATACCGCGCAGGTGCCGAGGTGCTGAAAAAATCACGTCTGCATTTGCATAAGCGCCGGAATAAACCACTCGACAGAAATCCCGACATAAACCTAAACAGGATTCCTCCGCGGGACAGAGCATCTGCGGAATACGCAATAGCCGACGAATATTTTTATTGTTCGGCGTCTTGTTTCTCATTTCATAATGATATTAGCTCGTGACATCCGTAACTTATTTTTAATTAGATTAGATTTTGGTGCCATGAAAACGGACTTCAAAAGATAGTGTTTTAAAAGAGGTAAAATTTAAAAAATTCTTATTACGTTTAACTTTTTACAAGCATTGCGTTTTTATTAAAATAATTATTACTTTATAAAATGAATGCAAATATTTATTTAGACGATAATTTTTTTAGTTTGAACTTTGTATATGAGTGACATTGCACCTTAACACGCATGAGATATGGAAACTGCAAAATTTTATGAAAATTGGGTAATTCAAATACCATGGATGGGAGGATAAAACCACAAAGTGATGTTAAAGACCACATAGGAAAATAGTGTCCCAATAAGCATTAAAGAGTTAATAAATACTGACGTCGCATTAAAAATTACTGACCAAGTAAAATTAATAAAAAATCTTTATATCTAAAGAAAGGGAGAGAATATTATTAATTATCAATTTTATTCTATTATAGATCGAAAATTTCAAATTACAAATACCATTAAAGCTAACAAAATCGATCAAAAGCAAATTACGCGAAACAATCCGCGAGCATGATATGCACGTGGCATTAAAACGAACCTTAATTTCACAAATAGTGGATAATTAGGAACAAAATGCACTCGTTAAAATTATATCGAACCTTAATATCATCACGAATAACTGACGAATCGATCGCTGCATCCACGAAACTTAATAATTAAATAACACAATTAAATAGTAACGAGCGTATTTGTAATACCCACTGAAATGAATCGCGTAAACTTTGTAACGACATAAACCGTCAGTTTGTCAGATCATTAGTCATGAAACCATGCGTTACATCAATTTAAATATTCAAGGTAATATATTCCATTTAATACACTTCTTTTAATAATTCAATTTTAGATTTAATTTTTGGGTTGAAATGAAGAGAAGTTATTATTTCAATTAAACAGAAACTAAATAGAATATTTGCACTGTATAATAAAATAAAAACACTATATTTATAAGCCATTTTTATAACTGAAAATAAATGGTAAATAAATTCTTAACAAAAATAAAAAAGCAGGTATTGAGATTGCAACAAGTGGCAACAAATACCAATTTTCTGCAAAGATTGTTCCCTGATAGGGTGACGCAGTAACATGTCTGCTTATAAATAATTGTTGTTATTAGTGCTATAATCGTTAAAATAAAGTTTAAAATCATGTATGTATAAAATAAAGTCGAACAAAAATAATGAATGCAAACTCTCCTAAATGTAAAAATATTTTGTTATTTATGCTTGTAATTTAAACAAAATTGACTAATCAATCCCTACTAACACAATAATCCTTTATTTATACAATGTCGTACTGAGAATATTAAATTAGTTCTCAAAAAAAATTGGACGCGTGTTTCTAAGCGACTCGCGGACATATTTATCTTGCGAGAACTTTAAAGAATCATTCGCGAGATAAATTGGCGGGACACGTGGCGCCTCGCGAGTGGATAGCCGTACCTGACTGGAATGAAGCGCGTTATTCGCAGCGAATAAAATTTGACGTACAGTCGGACCCGCTTTGTGATTTCGCATTGTTTCCGTTGCGTTTTAACGCGTTGCTCGATATGGATTCGGAAGCCCCGAAATGATCGAGTTTTAAAGCGACAATAAAAGGGAAAGGCAAAGCGGGCGAAGTGGTGCCCGTCGTGGGGCGACAGTTGGCGGATGCGTATAACCCTCGGAGCAACCTTATTTCGTAGGATATCGCAACCTAGGCACGTCCGTGCCGCGGCTCACCCGGAGTCATATACCGGTCCGAGGCTAGATTATTCCGAAATATTGGATTTTTCGAGCAATCGTAACGCGCTTTACCGCATGAATGCATAAAATATTGAAAATGATTATGACTCTGCGGCACTGATTTTGATTATGTTTATTCCTTTACTCATATCTACTATTTTATTACTTATATTTTTATTTATATTTATTTATTCATTCATCCGATCTAAAGTAGTCACGAGGAAGCTTCACAAAACAGACAGTTGCACACATTTCGACACCTTTATGATATGACCTTTTTACATCAAAACAATTTTAATTACAACTTAATGCTGGCGCCATGTGTTTCATTTTTATACTTATTAACTGAAGGCCATTAGTTCGAAACTTGATGGTGATAATTTTTTTTACAAAGAATACTTTACACTGCAGTAAATACTGTTAAAGTCAGTCAAAAGCAAGATTGAAAATATTATCATTCTGAAATGCAACGTATACTATTATCCGTACATAGTTTTTTACTGAACATACCACTAAAAAAAGCATTCATATTTTTTTCAGATTTTGCGTCGGAGATCGATTTTACTTATGTGAAAATAAAATTCTTTGCGAGTACGACTACGAGGAACGACTGGTGTTCGCTAACATGGCACTTCATCCACCACACACGTCCACCCTGGCCCACATAAAGAGACAAGTCACTCATCTTCAACCGCAGGTAATTGAATCTTGTAATTAACCGTCCTAGCCCCAGGTCCCTATTATTCCTTCCACCCCAAAATAATTTATCCGTCAAAATATGGTCCCGTCATCGAGTGCTCGCAATTCTCGCAAATTTAAATTTAACTAATTTAATTTGTATCGGTTTTGTGCGCCCGTTTCGTCTCAAAGCTTTACCGAGCTCGGCTGCACGTTTCGTTAATTTAATTCAATATCGAATAGTTTTCGCATAATTTAACGAGCACTCCAGTTTCACTAATTTGACATAAGGATATACGCCGATGAAAATGCACGAACGCCATACATATTTCACGAAATGTTTTACTTCGCCGGACCCTGCAATCGTGATGCGATTTCGTGATAATCATAAGTGACTCAGGCATAAAGTGAAATTCATTATATAACTATTTGCGCGCGCCAAACATCGAAAGACAATATCTAGCAATCAAGTGGCATAATTAGATCCGTTTCGCTGATACATTGGAACAGATTTGCAAATAATCACTCGTGGTCAGCGTCTTAACTGACTGACAAACAGGTGATATTGTAAAACTACGCACATAAATCTTATGGTAATTATTCCCAATTATTACCATAAGAAATTTATTGTTATACTTTATACTCTTAAAAAAGTACACGCGGAAAAAAGTTGAAAAGAAATTACTATACTGTATTACAACAATGTAAAACATATTGTTGTGGTATTTTAATATGGGAGAACTGACTTGAAGAAGTTAGCTGACAGTATTTTTTTTACGATGATAATGGACGATTCCAAAATGTCGATCATCTTTCATCCTCAAAGGGTTTCGCAAATCTTTCCGAAGATTTGACGAAGTATTCGGGTTAAAGTGCCTGACCTTCTCGACAACAAAGGACTCCCTCGAGGCTTCGGCTGTGTTCTCCACTATATTGCCATCGTCTTACGAGGAGAATATCGCGTGTCCTTATTAATTAAGCTTACCCACCAAGCAAGCCCTGTCGCATGCCTTAACGATCCACGTCTCTGACGATACGAAAATCTTCACGGGAACGGTTACTTAAGATGCATTGGAATGCCTTTGCACGTTGAGACAATTGCGTTGAATTTCAGACATTCGGAAGTCTTCAGCGTTAAGGTCACCCGAGAACAAATACTATTTTTATACTTTTTTTTATAAAAAATGTTAGATATTTAATTATTAGATTTATATGTTCGGTATATTATTACCAGGAACATTTAATTAATGTTATTTTTATATTTTGCTTACAAATTGGAAAAAATGCTAAATAATTAATTTTTAATTGATTGAATTATCTTCAATTATCATTAAAAATTATTTACAAATCATTCATTAATTAAAAATCAATTGCTCTTGTATATAAAATATTTATTAATTATTTAACTAAGAGATAACCGTATAAATAGATTGTTTTTAACATCATTTATTTTATCATGCCTACTTTTGTATATTTAATTACTGAATCTAATTAATCTAATTTTCCTTTAAATTACATTCAATCGAGTAAATTATACGTATACTGAATATAAGAATAAAATCATAAAAGCAATTAATTTCTCGTCTAAATTCATCAGTGTTAAAATAAATAAAATGATATGATTTTAGGATAACAAAATAATAATTTAAATTGAAATTGAAAATTATCGATCGCTTGCCCTTTTGTTTCGGGTAGTTATTGTAGCCGATATTAATTGCTATAAGGTGTATACATGTACGATCTTTGAATTAAACCGTGCCCGTCGATGAGGGAGCGAAACGCATTTGCATATTATAAGTAGTACATGTAACCGACGCCGATATCATCGGCCCGAGACCTCGTTACCCCGTACATGCGTACGATTTGAATGTGTGCAAAACTACCCCTTTCCCTAGCCCCGGCACATTATAACCGCCTACAATGCACCACCGACCACAAAAGATCTGCCAAGGCAATTTCCTACTTGCCCGAGCATCGTACAATTATTGACTAATTCATTGTAATCATGAAAACTTTCTTCAAATCTCGGCTTTGCCCATGTATTCATTAAAACTTCGCGGCCTCGCTTACCATATTTAAACAAGTAAAATTTTTTGAATTTATCCTCATGACTTTTTAATTGCATTTTAGTTGTAAAGAACCTTGATGATTCAACTTATCAACTTTGCAATACCGATTTAAACTTATTTAGTACATTAAAAACACTGATTTATTTGTAGACCTGATATTTTACTGTGTCAAAAAGTGTGTCTTCAAAAACGTTTCGCTATATAATTATTGGGACTTCTTTCCATAATTTCGAATAAATTTAAGTACCATATTTTTTACGGTGGGATGAGTTGAGTCATAATTGTATCAAATAATTAAATCATCCACTTATTAAACTATTAAATAAATCATCGTGGATGATTCGCGCTACACTTTTAAATACAATTCGCGGAACGAATAATTAATTTTGAGTAATTAATTGTTTGGTGAAGTAACGGATTATCGTATAAGCGTGCAAATTTGACGTGCGGAAAATTACACGAAAATTAAATGAAATAAATATTGGTTGGAAATTGGCGTAATTGAAAATTGTAATTAACATGTAGTTTGTATACGGATATTGCGATATGATGAATGTTGTTTCAGTGATAGCGGTACTTAACGTCTTGCGCCATACACACGACTGGAATACAAAGATCTTAACAAGACGAGACCCGGATTAAGTAGATCCGTCCCGAGTTAGGTCGGACGGGCGAGATCCTTCGCGCCGGGCGGACTTAAGTTATTGTTCGTATGCGCTACTGTTGCCTTAGGATAATTAAGATTTAATCCCAAATAGCTTAAGGACGATGATCGGGTTTGACAATGCCTTTCAATGCTTCGTGTTTTTCAGCCCATTTTCGCTTTCTTATCATAAATAATTGTCGCGTTATTTTTTAACCAATATCAATAACTTTTGCGTAAACTTGGGTTTTTTTTAATACTATATTCAACTGAACTATCTTTTTCTAAACAAAGTGAATTTGATAATTAACTTTACGAATATTATTAATGCATTTTTATTGAACTTATTCATTATAAATTAATATTTTGTTTAAGGTAGTGTCATCGTAAAAATAATCAACGATAATTTCATTCTTAAGTAACAAAGTAATTATATAAACATAAAAATAAGTAAAAAGGAAGGAAATTCATTTCTTTCCTTTTTGACATAAGAATTCAAAATATCGATCCCGAGGATTTGGAAATAATAAATGATTCGTCGAGTGAAGTTTTAGCCCTACTCTATTACACCGTCAATAACCTTGTCGGTATGCTAATGTTGTCGATGCATTTATTACTTTAAGCCTGATAGATTTGGCTGAGCGTGTCATTTTCGCATTGAACGGCTATCACTGGAAGGAGACATGGTTTTAATGTCCTCCAATCGATGTCATCTTTGCGATGACAGCTTGAAAAGTTGTTCCCGAATTATCGCTCCGTTTCAAGAATTTAATATTGGTATTTCGAAAGCTAAATTTGAATATAAATATTTGTTTTATAAACATGTATGATTAATTTCCCTGTTACAATCCCCCGTTTATATGAAAATTCTAAATAGATACTTTAACTGATTATTTGAATCTGAATAGTTTTCACTGATAATTTGAAACTGAATATTTTTCACTAATGATATGCAATTGGATACATTTTAACTTAATATTTAGATAAAATGAAGCATACATTATCTTGGTAAAATCCAAATTTACGCGATCGTTAAATAATATTCGCTAATGATATTTTCTTTTGTCAAAGAAGTATTTTTCAATAAACTACCAAAAATAATTAAAAATATCAATGATTCAATGACAATTCACAGAACAATGGTTTTTTGATAAAAAAATGTTGTTGTAATGTCATCGTCTCGGCAATACCTATAGTAACGTCCCATAAAGGAACGCGTGAATAAACAACCCGTAAAGACCCTTTCAGAATCGACCCGGACCGGGAATTAGACGCCGTAAATCGAATGCAAAGCACCGCGAGCGCTATCGACAAGGACGGGCGTTAAGATTCTTAAAAACCACGAAGAGAGGCAGATTGCCAGCGAGAAGAGCCGCCTTTCCTCTCGAGAGGGGTCGAGCCAGTTTTTCTGATTGCCCGGGAACCGCGCAGCTGTCTCCCAATCTTCCCGCGTTTCGCTGTAAATAACACCGCTGCTCTCGTGGCAAATATCTCCACAGTACGAAATGATCCATTCAATGATGAATGGGGCGTGCCAAGCTCAATTACTTATACCGTTTTTGTTACATGTAAATGCGATTCGGCGCTATTTAACAATTTTGTGTGTTATTTCCGTTTGTAGTTATTGGAAAGTCATATCAAAATCTTGTTTATGAAAACATATTACATTTATGTTTATTAATCTGTAATTAATAATGTTCGAAATTACGAAAGTTTTTCTATACAATTGGAAACTACAGTATGACCCAATGCTGGCGCAGTATTGGCAGCACTTAGTAGTTCTTCAAATCAGAAAACAACAGAATAATTAAGGCATACCGAAAAACCACAGAATTTTAGTAAAGGAAACTATATTAATTTTAATACTGAGCCGGGAAGAATAATTTACTTTGTGACAATTTACAATATCTGCTAAATGTCGTGCACGATTAAGTATGAATATTTGGAAAGGGCATAAAAAAGCGACACTGAATAATGATGATCGTGAAAGTGAGTGCCTTGCGTCAGGCCATAAGCTGTTCCGCCAACTAAACTCATAATCTCGTGTAGTTTGCAAGCCGAACTTTCCCATGCGTGTGCTGTACTTATAGGGCCGAAGCATGCATGAAGTCGAGCGTGCATCTATGTACACTTTTGTTACCTACATATCTATATGCCAGCGATATATTAATCGTTAAAGAATTGAGTACAGAGGGACTTTGCGCACAGTATCTCCGTAAACGACCAACTTGTTAAGACAAACCGGTAGTTCACTGACGCCAAGATAAGCAGGATCTTAACTGACTATCTATTACAGCAGCATACTCCAACGAATACTACAATTTTCATCCTTATTATCCAATTACTTGATAGAAAATCCAACATTCCGGATATTTCAAAAATTAACCAGACTGTTCTTCCCTTTATATATATATTTAAAAATATAATAACATTAAACACGTAAAACAAGATTTCGAAATCCCCATTCTATCGAACCCAAGCGTTTCATCGAAATTAGCATATTATCGACACTTGATTCCAGTCCTCGTTTCTGTGAAGACTTTGCAGACACTTGATACTTCAGTTTAAAACTCGAATAATCGTTCCACGACCCCATCCCACCTCTACAACAATAAACTCAAACGATCCGTCCAATTATAAATGAGAGAAAAAAAAAGGGGGAAAGGAATTGATAAATTGCGTTTTTGTAAATTAACTCCTCCATTCATAAGTCACTGGCTCGTTGCGGTATCGAAATAGTTAAGCAATTCTATTAAGAATAACGATAAAATTTCGTTCCGTGTAGAACAAGGGCTTCCCACCCTCGTTAGCACGAATAAGGAGGACGATCCAGCAGTTAATCTAACGGTCTCCTGCCTCCTCTTCTTCTTCTATTTCTACTCGAAGCGGCTCTTCTTTTGCTACTTCTGCGAATAACGACGCTCCGCTTAATTCTCCCTTCGCGTCTTCCCTTTTGCAAGTTTTCCCCACCAACGGGCGCTAATTTTTACGCAAGAAGAAAAGCAGAGAAGAACGACACCTGGGCCGTTCCCAGCCGTGGGAGATCAACGGACAAATGACACGCGATTCCCATCCCCCCCACTTTCGAGCCAGTTACAAACTACGTCCGATTAATGCCGGAGATTTCGACGTTCATGCGAAATTTTCGGAGCAACGCATTTAGTGAAATGGTCTATTCTGGAAGAATCGAGCCAATTGCTTTATTACACTATTTGCTTTGCGATTTGAAAAAAAAAAACATGTCATTTTATTGTTGCTGGAAAAATGATTTTTTTTCTTGTACTAAGAAAAAGAAAGGGTAATATAAATGATTGATAATTGATAACATATTTATCCTAGTATTAATGTTTTTAAAAAAAAATTAATAACAATATATATCCTTAATATATAATAAAATATTTGTTTAAATCATTAAAGAAATCGGTCCCCGAGGGTGAATAACTACTCGACAAAACAGCATAATTAAATTGGAAGTTAAAGTTAAAACAACTGGCGAGCGATAAATCCGCGAATAATTACGATAAAAATGACAAAGAGCTTTATCGTAGTACAGAAATGCTTGAAACGTGGCAAGCTGAAGCAAACCCTTTTCTGAACGTTGTCGGCAACATTGTTGGACCCCGTTCTTTGCTTTTATGTACCGAGTACACTGCGTAATTAAGAAATCTCCGAGGAAGAGTTCGTCGTCGTTCGGTTCGCCTGCTACGGGTTAAATTAAGACTATGACTTATTCAAGTTTTATCTACCATTGCCAGAGAAGGAATTACGGGTTGGAATTTAGTGCCGACTTTGTAATCAAATGGCACGCGCGCGTCGCACACACCGCCACGTGGTAGTTCAACCCACCGCCCCACTCCTCAACTTGGACAATTCAACACTCAAAATCCATGATACGGGATAGAATACAAGAGGACGGAGGAGATAAATTGTAAATTCATGTTAATTTTATATCAAGGGTACACCGAAGATAAGAGGTAGTTAAATCTTTTTTTATAGTCAAATATTGTTAATTGCAGTATATAAAATTGAAAAGTTACTTTTCTAACAAGAATTAGTTCCGATAGATAATCAGATTAGCTTATATGTGAATAGTTTCGAATAAGTTTAATTATTTCAAATTTAATCAGACCTGTAGATAAATAATAGGATTTCGGGTCTGACCAAATCCGCTTTTTTTCACTAATTATTGCTTTTTAAACAAATATATGAATTTTACACTTAAATTATTCATATTTGTAATATGAAAGTATTTATATCTTGCACGTTCTTAAAATTTATTAAAATAATTTTAATCGCTGTAATTATAAACATATGAATTATTGACTTTAATTCAGCTGCAAATAAATAAATATTCAAATTGAATAATTTCAGTTAAATATATACGCAGAAATAAACTTTTAATTAAGCTTTGCTTTTAAATCTGCTTTACCGTTAAATTAAATTAATTGTTATCCATCAATTCAGTTAATAAATTCATCTTTATTTACTTGTCACGCAATGTATCCTAATAAAATAATCAATAATTACCATTGGCTCTGAGTAAATTCGCGACAAGCGACGTTTTTTTACATACGCAACATCTTCATTTGGCAACTAATCCACGTAAAATCAATGTCTCGTCACGGAAGGGTTGAAACGCGCGAGAAACGAATTTTAAGCCTGTATAATTTAACACCTTTCTCGCGCAGCTTCCCCGGAGCCGCGCAAGACAGGGGAACGAGTCTATCTCACAAGTTTCCCAAGTTTTCAGCGCCTCTTGTCTGTCCCCACCCTTGCTACTCTTCTCGTCAGCTTGTTGCATAGATCTTTCCTCGCGCGTCTATCTACACAATAGGCGAGTCGGTACCACTAGTGTACGCAATTCATACGCATCACAGATATGCCTATAAACTCAGCCCGAATCAAGTTAAACGTCGCGACCAAAATTTAGCAATGTTGCCAACTCAAACTCCGCTTGGGAAACTTTCTCTCCCCGAATTGGCTTTAAAGTTTTCTTTTGTCATGCCTCAATAAATGCGTATTAAAGTGAATTAACACCGTACTTTGGTTAGAATTGCCCGGGTAGAAATTTTGAAGAGCTATTCGTCGGAGTTTGTGCATGGTTTCAGCTGGAAAATTGTTCAAGATAAAGTTGAAAACTGGCCTGAAACTAGTTTAATTGAATTAAACGTGAAGTGCATAAGAAATATAGAAATATATCATTATTTGTAGCCTGATAAGGCATTTGTATTATTATTTTTCTTTTTAGAACAAAAATAATTCGGTTATGGTAAAATGCAGAATGTTATCAGATTATATTAGGTCTGAAAATTATATGCATATCTGTCATCAACATAGCCTTCAAATATTAGCGATTTTGTATCAGCATCTGATATATTATTTCAGACAATATTAAACAATCTGAAATGACGAGGCTTCCTCAAGTGAGAAAAGTCGTGAAAGTTTAAGAAGTTCAAGTATGATGAGTCTGACGTCGAAAATAAAAGATGAAGAAAGGAAGACAGAAAGTGTACAAAAAATAATACAAAATTGAAAGCATTATTGGATGAAGAGTAGAGTGCTAACATTAGGAATAATTCAACAAGAAATTTCACAACGTTTAAAATTAAATTTTGTTATCAAAAAGGCAGACATTTAAAAAACGAATATCCCTAATAAGTGTTATTTTTGTAATATCCATTGATATTAAGAATGTGTACATTTTCGCAGAACGTACCCGGTGGAGCATCTCAGAGGCAAACAAACGGAGAAGCGATTCCAGGACACAATGGCTATCCGGCGCCCGCTACCACCAGCGCCCTCAACTCCCTGAATCCGATAAACAATCTGAACAGTATCAATCCTCAACCGAATTACGACGCCAAATGACAAGCGAAGTAAAACGGCCTGTCGATCGATCGTGGCGCGAACTTACGTTGACTCGGTGTGATGGAACGTGAGGACGAAAGTCTGTGTATGAAGACCAGATCGAACAAGTTAATTTTTTCATCAACACAAAGAGATAACGAAAGAAAAAGAATAAACGGGGCATTGTAACTTCAGAGGTATATTTTCCGGCTGTCAATTTACTGTGCAAAAGAGATAACGGCTGCAGATGAAAGAAAACAAAAGTAAGAATCGAAAAACAATATATTGAAATGTCGGAAATGATTGAAATCAGTTACAATAAATTGACAAAATGTAAGAACAGTTTTTTTGCGGAAAAAGTAATGGTGATAGATCGTGACAAATTGAAACAAGTTTCTAACCATTTGGAACTCGTTTACTTTATTGTTTTATAAAATTTTATTCAATTATACTGCGAAAAATATAAAACGTGTATAGAAAATCAAATTTGACGTAATCTTATATTTTTTATTAGAAAATTTAAGACAATTTTTCAATTTGTCATGATTTCTTACTAAAGTCAATGCTCCATGAAACAATCCAGCAGTCAAGAATTTCAAAGATATTATTGAGTTAATAAAAATTAAAATTATATTAGTAGAATTATGCATTTATTCTAAATGCAACTTACTTACAGTTCACTTCCTCACTTGCTATAAAAGTTATGCTAATAAAATTTATCTTTATTGCTTTCATTATTGTCTGCTGGAACGTTAATGCAATATTAAGTACACTAAAAAATCTGCTAAACAAATAAAGCTGATAATTCATTTTCAGGGACAGTAACTCGAAAACACAAATCAAATATTTCATTATTGTCCAATACCAAATCCACCGGAACAAAATCATCATCGAGTTACGATTCCGCGATTATTTGAATAATGACTTGTGATACAAGTATTTGTTACTGTATATTGATATTTTCAGATTTTAAGGTGTAATATAAATGTACGGTAGGATGACTGAAATTCCGTTAAAGGGACGTGAATTTTTTTTATAAGAATTAACAGAAAAATCCGTTACTTTAATTTTAACGAAAATCCGTAAGATATTTGAGTGTTCGAAAAATTTCCTCATTCGGTAAGGAATGCGTTATCATTTTCCGATATAATTCCCGAAATCCGTCTCTTTTATTTGTACAATAAAACGATCGTGAATTTTGCATTTTTCAAAGTATGAACAAAATGTGCCAATTTGTAGACACTTCGGATATAGGAGATTAAAATCAGCTTCATCTTCGTTAAACCGATTTAAAGAACTCTTAGCCGCAATGTGGCTGAGAACTGGACACTTAGGAGGAATGGTAAACGCAAATATTGAAACTTGAAATTAGTATGATAATTTGGTGCTCGTAGGTAGTTTTCCAATAAACGAGGAACAAAGCGGACCGAGTTTTATTCCTCTCTTCCGAATGTAAAATATTTTTAAGTAATGCTTTTTGAAAATATAAGTGTAGAGAGAGAAAAAGATATGTAAAATTCAATGACTTCCGATTATTATTATTTAAACTTTGAATTTAAAATAAGAAAATAAATGCACATTTGCACAATGAATTTTTTATCAATTTCAAATTTTTATTTTAAATAATATAACTAAATCTTCCGTAACTATTAGTTTTTATTTTTTTTAAGTTTATACATATAATATAATGAATAAATTATTTTATCTTCTAAAACTTCTAACAATTTCAATTATTAATTTGATAATTAATATTTACTTGATGTATTAAAAAGAAAATCGAAAACAACTTCTTCGTATTAAAAGATATAAGTAAAATTTAAATCTAGTAGAATTTGAATTGGGCGTGCTGGGGAATATATATATAAAAAAGTCATGCTTATAGAGTCTTCTGAAAAAATTCTTCAGGTATCATCTTTCCCTCCGCTTGACTTTACGAAAAAAAAGAGAAATAACAAAGAAATTGATTCAAATGAGCAAACATCGTGATATAAACAGAATGGGACATCCTCTTAAATTGAAGCTGTCACGCATACGTTCCGCCGAAACGAAAACGTTGCCTCGTCATAATTTAATTGAATAATGACTGCGCAAACTTAGAAGGCGAAAGACTTAACGTCGAGGCTGCTATCGGGCGTGAGACAGCACCCGTCAATTGTCTCGCGAGCAAGGGGTGCCGAGAAGACGTCGCGCGTCAGAATTCACGAAAAGTCGAAGTTACCTTCGCCCGGGTAGTTTGGCGAACGCAAGTTTCGGGCAAATTTGTAGATAGATCAAATCGCCGGTGCAGGCCACGCCAGTCTCACCCTGGGGGCTCATACGTTAAGGGTGACTTAAACATTGTTTCAACTTCGAATCTCCGTAAAGGCCAGATTGATGTCGCGAACTTTTGCGCTGCCTTATTTGCGAGTCAGATAACGAAGCTGAGTTATACCCAAAGTTTCGCGAACTGCCCTATCACCGGCAGACGCGATCACAAATCTTTTATTTCCCTTTTTACGCGCGCAAAATTTGTCATTGCCCTTCAGGGGGACACCTTTAGGGCACAACTTTATCTCATCTTCCACTTTTGCTCATTGTATTTAATTTTTTCCTTCTAATTATTGTTATTTTGATTCGCATTTATCATTTTCAAAGACATCGAAGATAGACCTAAACACGAATCATATATAAATTTCGTATGCATTTCATCATTGAAAACCAGATTTCTAATAGAAGTTAAAGACCGCAAATATTGAGGAAAAATTGAGCGGCATCATTTGTACATACACGACTGCGGATCTGTCATTGTTCGGCGATGATTTTTCCTCGATATCCTCGGATTGTATAAATAATCGAATGAACAAATTATTGGTATACGTAAACGAGAAACGGATGGAGATAACATACTGATAATCATGCTTCCATGACGCTATGGGATACTCTGAGTGTACACGATAAATGTTCCTAATCTAAGCAACAAAGAAAAAAAAAGTAAAAGCAAAGAAATAGCAATGTTAAGACAGTAGTGCATAGGATGATCTTAATTACGATGCGATTATAAAGCAGTACGAGTATGTAATTGTGGACCTACTTCATTCTAGCGAACGAGTATATAACCAGTTTTTGCCAATTTCAAACGACAAACAAATGTAACCCCTCTCCTCCTCCCCACCGAGAAGTGGATAAGATACAGTTCGTTATTTTTTTAACTCGAGTATGATTCGCATGAACGTATGTGGCTTTATTTGGTTTCAGGCGTAGAAAAGTTTGAAATGGGACGTGCAAAATAATTCGTCACTCGTGGAGAAATGTACTCTTTTCCGCCCAAGTTCAGAAATTGATGATGTTGCAATCGTAAGTCAACTTTTTTCCATATTACACCAAGCCAAAAGCTATAAGAATGAATATTCAAGCGAAATGCGAATCAGTAATCTAAATTTAATCATTCCAAACTTCTCTACTCCCAATTTGTTCTACTTCAATCTGAATTCTACATAACGACTGTATACTGTAAAATGTTTACATTGCGATATATTATGCAAGTTGATCCGTTCATCATTCTTGTTTAATTGTACATAAAGCATAAATAAATCTATTATTTGAATGTTAACCAGCGTCTCGTCGGATCATTTACAACCCATTGCCAATCTCAACTTTCTTTCGCGAAATTTCTTATCGACACCGGAACCCGGCGGACTCGATACGCCGTTCCTTTGAAATATTAAACGATCATACGTGATTGGCCGACAAATCAAACTTGGTTCAATAATTTACCAATCATACACGGTCTTTTGTACGGCTCGCACTACGTTTCGAATAAATCGCATTGTGTATTCAAGAGAGCGAAATGCTGCTACCCGACGAGGGTATGAATACCGCTTGCTAGCATCATCCATCGGCATGTGCACCGGTGCAAAAAGCCAATGGAGAAAGGAGCAATCTCGATCCGCACGAATTGACTTGGAACTTGCCTGAACATTACAAATTTATGGCGATGTTCGAGCCCAGTTAGGCGCGCACTTGTTGTTGACATAAAGGACTTTTTTTATGACTATCACTGTCATTGATAACGAAATTGAAATGGCAGAGCGAAATTGTCGCAGTTAAATTAGCGATAATGTCAAGCGAATTGTGAACACCGGCCATAAGGAACTTCCAACTGATGGACTTTTTCAGATTAGTTTATGATTCTTTGGTATTTGCTTATAACGAAAACGAGAAGATTGTACAACGTCAACCTTAGTTATTTTATAAAAAAATGTTTATATAAGAGAAAATTATAATAAATAATAATGTTTATCTTAGAGACTTTCATTGATGTTTCATTTGTATGAATATTTTCGATATATTTCTAAATGTTTGTTCGGAGAAGCAAATACTTTTCCATCTATTTCCAGCAACTAAATCAAAAAACTATATAGAAAAAATTTAACACAAATAATAATTAGACCAAGCTAACTAAATTTATCTAAAACAAAGCAAGTTCAATCAAATTACCATAATCCACTCACATCTAAACATATAAATAATATTTAATACTCTGATTAAACCCAAACAGATATAATTATATCAAACACAATGCATCGACCCCTCCTTCTCCCGAAAATAGCTAAAACTAATTAACTCTAATCAGTAAGACGCCTCTAGTCAAATTTGATTAGAATTAAGTAGAAGTGAAGTTAAATCTACTTAATCCATCGTTATCACACGAAATTCCAGCCATTTCTCATCCGGCGTTCCTAAACGACAAACCACAATTTCCCTCACTCGGTCTAAAAAAAGGGCCATTATTTACGGCGAGCCGGATCGTTCTGTTCGACGAAATCAACTTTTGAGCGGGAATCGATGTGAATTGGTAATTTTTGTGCCAACGACTCGCGGCAATCATTGGCAATTAGAACCCGAATAACCGTTATTTATGGCACCCATTACCTTCGGCGCACCTCGGCAAGACGTTTCCACGGAAGCGTGAATCACCCCAGGCGGGAATAATCGGCCGGGCAAAGCCCGGCCAATGTTGATATTTAATTATTATTTATCGTTAATTAAAATTGAGAAGAAAGGTTCGAAAGGTTTTTCTTCCGAGTGGAAAGATAAAATGCAAATGGAAGTGCGGTGGCGAAAAAATGTGGAAAATGGACGCGAGAGGTCGTGGCCAACGAGCGTGACAGGGAGCGAGCGATTAATTAAAAAAGTAAAAATTGTTTTCGCGAAATTCATTTACGGAAATATGCGCCGACTGGAATAATATCCGCGCGGCTGATGCGTGTCCCCGGCACTGACCAAATAAAACAGAAGGACACGGCGAACGGGGAAGGCGGCCGACGAAAGTTTTCGCATTTTTTGCCATTTCCATAACTCCCATCAAAAAATATTTCTATATAATAACGGCGGCGCGCGCGGCCTCGCCTTCGTCCTTCTCCCTCGAGTGCAAACGTCGAGGGCTGCGAAGTGTGATTTAAAGCGCGCGTAAAACGGCCGTTAAAACAACAAAGCTTTTTAACGCTCGCCTTGATTACCCCGACTCAGTTTATTAAAACGTCGCTATATTACAGCGAAACGCGAACATTCCGTCCGTGGCCGAGGCTTTCTTGAATAATTCTTTCATTGTCGAATATTTTTTCGCCCCGCCCCGCCCCACTGGCGAGTACCCTTAATCTTCTTTCTGCGAGTTTTCCACTTTATAAGGAACGATCTGATTTGAATTCGAGCATTGGTTTAACGCGCCCTTTTTCTGTATTTGTGTGTGCCATCGCGTGAGTGTGATCAATGAATGTAACTAAAGACCAATGACCGATTCAATGGAAAAAAAATTAAATAAATTATATTTTTATTTAAATTAGATATATTGTAAGGCTAAAAAATAATAGCCTTATTTTAAAACTTTTACACTGAAAAAAAAATTATATTTTTTTGACAACAAACGGTCGTAAAATAGACTTGGATTAAAATATTAACAGATGTTAAAACAAAACTATTATTATACTGTATTTAAAAATCGAGACAAATGATTTAACATGGAATTGCCTTGATAGATTATTAGTAGATTCTTTTTAATCAAATTCACTAGAATTAGTTTATTGTTTAATTGAATTGGCAACGATATTTTTCAAATGAAAATCTATGAAGTAAACGTATGAGATTTGCGATTCTCTCATCACATTGTACACTGAAATGGAAAATGCGTTGCCTGCAAGCCGCTTCCCTTTGTACATACGTGAACGGCGGAAAAGTAGCCGCTTCCTCAAACGAAAGTTATCAAACATCGCGACATGTCACGTACCTGAATGAACACATATTGAAAGCCCAGGTAAGGTATGCGAGCAATCTTTTCATTTCGCTTTGACCTTTGTTTGCCGGACAGAGAGCAGCGAAGGAAAATAACTCTCTGCTCTGCAAGTCAACGAATATGCCGCGAATTTTATCAAACATGCAATTTTTCATTGAATGAAAATTGTTCAGTTATATTGTATAACTACACCTAAGTCACATTTGTGTATAAATATATTAGGTAATACATATTTAATATTCACAAAATCAAAGTATAATAATTATATGAAAATAACAATGGATTATAAAAACTGTAGTACACTCACAAAACTGTCTATTTAAGAGTAATAGAATATTCTTATATTAAATAGGATTTCCATTCATTATATGGACAAAACGAAATTCTATTTATAATAAGAATAAACAATTCTTATAAAGCATATATTTATCTAAAGAATAATTCCATTTATATTAAACGGATTTTTTTTGAAGAAAATAATAAAAATAGTTTCCATTTAAGAATAATCAACAGATGATACAAATTTAAGCTAACAATTGCATGCAGTATATATAAATATGTACATACCCACACTACAGATGAAAATATGTATATTTTAAATTGTTCGAAGCACTAATTTATCTTGAACTTTGCACACACAATATAATTAATTAAACAACACTGACCGAACTTAACAAAATTTAACACGCACTGAACACGGGCCGAAACAATACTGCGACGATGACACACTGAGAAAAATTCATGAGCTACTTTCAATTCCACGGTGAGCTTACGTATAATTGTTAAAGTGAAACGAATTGTGCTGAAAACAAGTGAAAATAATCGTTAAAATCAACTTCATCAAGTACTTGTTATAGTTTTTCTTCAACAAACCCCAATCAGCTCTGAAATCA